>VZTM01023048.1:0-10316 GCA_013400555.1 Jacana jacana | reverse complement strand
TGATTTTCCATCTTAAACAGAATGACAGCCAAATGTCACCAACCATGCAGGGGTTCATTAATGTACAGCTAAAGCCATCGCATCGCAACCTAGAAACAATGCAATGCAAAAATGAGACCTCTGAAAGCCTGTGTAACCCAATGAGCACATCTACCAGGAGTTGTTATTCAAATAAAGAAGCAGTTCATTAGTTTGTTATTGCTGGTCCTAAATGTATAAAGCTCTTTGAGAAAAAACAAGGCACGATAGTCACAATCTGTTTGGGTCTGCTGAATCCAATCAAATAGACATGGAAAGTACATGTTGGTGCTGTGAGACTGAGGAATGTAAGTGGAGGCACAGGGTCTGAGGAACCCTTCACAGCCTGTTTTGAACCTGCTAATGTGCTCTGCTCACTTAATGGCATCTTATAAAACATCTGGTCTCATACGCTCAAATATTGATTCAGTATATGGAAATCTGGTATAACACTACTCCTGTTTCTAGGAACAGCTTATATAAACAGAGCTGACATGACTGTGCCATATGGTTTTATTTCTGGAGTGCTCTGACTACATTTTTTAGGGGGAGGGGGTGATTAATTGGAGTGATTTATAGATCCCCCTCGCTTCCTTCAAGGTGGATGATGACTAAGCTGTAAAAGCCACAAATTTTGGTGTCCCAGTTCACAAGGGTTTTAAGTTAATGGTTAACTGAATGACAAATCTCTGTCGTGCATTCACATGTGATTCCAGTGAGTGGGTGATAAGGCCTAAATCCTCCATAGACTACAAATGTGTGGGCTCAAAATGAAATATGTTTTACAGGGTGTATGTGCTTTTACCATGCCACATTTACCACACATTAGTGAAGGCAAATACAGGGAAATGAGAGGTTTTGAAGAGACAAATAAGTTGTGACCCTTTTGTAAACATCAGTAACAACCTGAATATTTTACCTGCGGAAAGAGCAAAGCTGCAGGTTCTGGGCTAGGTTTAAAGTCTGAGGAATTTGATCAGTTTGAAGATGCTGTTTGTTTTGACATTCCTTCCTCACCAGCCTCACTCTCAGGCCCTTCCTGTCTCAAGCTGTCTCACAGAACCACCATCTCTCTGCCAAAACTGTTTGTTACTCAAACACACCAAAACCAGTATTTTATCACTTGGTAATTCCAGTGATATCTAGAAAGAGGATATTCAGTTATGTGGATACTTCCATGTGACACAACCTGGGGTGCAGGCAATTAAGTTAGAAGTAACAAAGGTGTATGCAGCCATTGGACTGGCTTCCCCCCTTTTTCTTCCNTATGCTAGAAACATACCAAATCATCTCTATTCCTCATCATTTGGCACTGCTAATATATTCGGTACTGCCTATTATCCTCCTACCTATCAAGTTTGCCTGTCATGAGGGGGTGGGGAGCAGACACCATGTTATGTACTGAGTTGGCCAGACACACTGGGCAAGGTTAAACCTTTGGGTATGCTGTCCTTTGGCAGTCCCTAGACATCCATGAAGTTTTTAAGTTTCAGATCATGTAGGTCCTAAAACACCCCAGAATAACAGAGTGCAAGTGTGTAAATTACAGCATCAAATCAGACTGGCACTCCGTCTTGCGAAAAGCATCTTGCTGTAGAAATATCTAATTTTTTAGAAGAAACAATCCTGGAATAGGCAATTTTCAGCTCTTAAACAGACTATTTCAGTCAGCTCAGTGGCATTTATATACTAGTAGGATGTAACAATTTCTGCTGACTCATTTTGCTTAGTGAAGACTATTTTCTTGTCTTACTTTAAAATGACAGGTTTATTTAATTGATTCATTGTTGTTATATTTACAAGGTTGAAGAATACTTCTTAAGTGCCTTGCTGCTGTTCATCATTTTGGTACACATCTAATGACTTTTTTGTGTTAGTATTTTCCTCAATGAAAAGGTCTCCTCCCTTTTATTTTTCCCCTGAAATATTTTGTTAATTTCTTTATTATTTCCCACTTGCGATCTAGTACTGTATACTTTTCAGCCAAAAGTGCTAGAATCCAAATACAACACTACATATGAAATTGCACTTGTCTTGAACACAGCACCATGGTAAAGTCTTCTATATTCTTCCTCTAGTATATTCTTCCCTTAGTTATAAGCATTTTAAACAAATGCTAATACATTCTAACCTTTTTAAGGTGATACTAAGTATTGAACTAGACTTAAAATGCAAAGTAAATTTTATGTATTTTCATATATATTTATTTTAATTCATATATCTGTATTTAAATATCTTGACTATAAACTTTTATTAATACAAGGCTTTGTTTTTCTAGTTTTCTCTTTTCCTGCTGTCTACCCATGCAGCAGAAAAAATATATAGATCTTCATGGTATTCTACTTCCCCACTTTAAAAACCAGTTCATAGTTTTTTTTTAGTCTGCTGATTTGCCCTATGTGGAGGTGAAAAAGAGGATGACCACTTCTCCATTAGGAAACCTCTTCTCTCTCAAGGCCGAGTAGCTAGAAATGCTGGTCTCTGAAATTTCTTCCATACAACTGCATGTCAAATCCTTCAAATGCAGTGATACTGCTTCTCTTCTGCTCCATAAGTCCATGTCTGACTAGCTGTACCTGGTGGGGCTTTCTGAACTGAGAAGGAAGTGGTGAAACCAAGCTGCACCCTTTTAGGTGGGCATCTGATATAAGATGATGCACTTTGTCAGTGGTAGTAATCATTAGGGGTAGAGGGAGGAAGACAAAACAGAAAGGTGGACAAGTGGTGTCTGATCCTGCAGGGTCAGAATAGCTGTTTAATGGGTGCATACCATCAGAACAAGCCTGTCCAAGCTCAGTCTATTTTGTCCTTCAGTTATGCCTAGTGCCAGGCACACTGGACTCACTCACCTTGTGGAAGTACAATATGAGAAAATTGCTTCTACTGTAAGGAATAACAGCTTTTACCCTGCATAGAGCTTCCAACTTCCTCTTGCTAATCCCTGTGCCACTGATGAAGATCTTTCCACAGCAAGGGAGACGGCATAGTCACATTGTTATTAGGCTTTGAAGGACATAATGACCAGTCTGAACGGAAGTAATATGTGAGGATCACTAGGCCACTGCACACTATGCAGAAGAATTAACAGAGTATGAAGGGAAGCACAGTTCAGACGTGAAGGGGAGGAAAATCAAATGGCCACGGGCAGTCTGGGTGGAGAAAGAAATCTTCCTGGAAGACCGCATTGCTGCTGAGGTCCTGTTGGCTCCTAGATACCCCCTCAGTAGGGCCCAGAGGTCACCAATGAGCCTTCTCTGTTTTGACCTGCCCCACTGAGTGCCCATTATCCCCTTATCCCATGGCAGCCCCAGCCAGGGCTCTCAGTCTGGTCTACAGCCACACTGTAGGTGTTCAGCAGGACTCAAGGAAAGAACACACCCCAAATGGCACCAGTGTTTAGCATTTGGACGAAGCTCATTAGGTATCTTTTACAAACACAACTTATCTTGAGTTAATATGAAAATGTAAATGTGACCAGCAAGAGGTTCAGGGATGTATCCAAAATTTAAAATATATGGAGAAAGTCTGATGATTTCTTTTTAGATAGATGCTACTCATATCACCACAAGCTCTCAACTAATTGCCTTACAACAAATTCCCTCCCTTCCTCTTCTCCTGGTGTTTCTATGTGAGTTTGTAAGACTTTGTGCCTTTAACCTTTGGTGTCTTCTTCCATAAAATGCTCAGTAACCTGCTATTTTCTGATGCTTTCACTATCCCACAGGTATTTCTCCTGCTTCTGTCTTAAAGCTTTTGCTTCTGCAGAGTGCTGGGCCTGTAAATACTGCTCAGACTGTGGGTTTCTAGGTGACACTAGATCTCAGAAATTAGATTGTCAAAGGACATGGAGATAAACAGAGTTGAGTATAGATAGATGTGCATGTAAGGAAGGAGCATAAAAATATATCATTTAAGGCTCCTGATCTTCTAATGATATTCAGATATGAGGATCTTAGGCAACTCAATTAGCATAATTTCAAGCAAAATTAATTACACCTGAAACATGTCATACGTTAAGAAAAAAAGCTGCATTCAGACTGTTACCCTTTAAAATTAGCCCCAGAAATTCTCAGGTGGGCTATGAAGCAGATGAGCCTAATCAAACCCTTACATCTCATCTCAGGATTTTTTTGGAAATTCTTTATTCTCTAATCTTGATTTGGTTTTAGCTTATGTACAAAACCAGATGGAGGCCAATTTTTTATATTTGGTTTAAATATGGCCCAGGAGTATATCAATCTCCCCAGACAAATTGATTTGAAAAGAACCGAAGTGTTTAGTCAATATCTAATGGCGATTATTCATGGGGTTTCTGGTACCATCAATTCTAAATGTAAAATTTCCCATAGTTCAGGCTTGAATGTAAATTTCAGCCAAGGCTTATTGCTATTTCGATGTTCAGGATTGATAATACTCAATGCAGACCAAATGATTCTAACGTCTGTAGTTCCTTACACTCAAGCCTTTAGAAAACACCTCCTTTACTATGGAGTATTCCATTGTACTGTTCCAGATTATTTCACACAAAATTAACATAAATTCACTTTTTTGGAAATAAACTGGTAGCTTATTTGCTTGTGTAAGAGAGACTGTACCGTGGTAAATTTGTACGTAAAAGAATAAAACTGACAAAATCCTTTTATTGCATGAGTTGAAAAAAATACTCTCAAGCTCTATCAAACAAATAAATGCAAATGGATAGCAGATAGCTTCCGGTACTTGCCTTTTCTGTTATAATTTGTATTCACATTGGTTTTGCTGGTATGTCTTTCAGCGTGCAACTACAAAGCAAGAATTTGAGTTCTCTGAGAAATATCAAGTTATATATCTGGTAAGGCAAATCGGACTAATTAAGGACTGAGTTAATTCTTGGACTGAGTTCCTTGCCATAGCACAAGTTTGGATGACATCTGCAATATATAAGTAGAATGCTATTAACAACACTCATCCTTTAAAACTGCCAGGGTGATAACACAAAACTGGTTTAGATCTACTTTTCTCCCAGAGTTAAATTGGGTTTACCTCTCCCTACCATTTCAAACTGGATACTATATGAATAGTACATGTTGAAAGTAGGAAGTTTGGCTTCTGCAGTGGGGGTAAATTTGTAAAATATCACTTCTTTTATTTTTGAAAACACGGCTTAGTTTCATAACCACATAGTATGTTTGACGAAAAAAATAGCTAGCAACAACAAAGCAAGCCCCAATTCATGGCAAACTGCTCTCCCATCCATTCTTTAGTGATCAGGCACAGAAGAACCCTGAGACGAAGGACATCAGCGCAGTGGAAATGCTTCGTATCAGAAGTCTGTTCTCCAGATCAAGACCCTATTAATGACGATGGTGTTTCTGGGTACTTTTTCTATGTTACAAATACTCTTATTCCCTCCATAATGAAGGAGTGTTAGGTGTCCAGTGGAAAGCTCACCAAATGTCAGACCCCTGGAAGGTTCCCTCATCATAGGTGGGTCTGCATCCCTGTGCTTCAATTCTGGAAAGACCTAGTTTGTGAAGCATGATGTAAAAGCTAAGTGCTCACTGACAACACTTCTGAGAACCTCATCTGTCAACAAGAATCATAGAATCGTTAGAGTTGGAAGGGACTTTAAAGGTCATCAAAGAAGGTTTATAATAAAAAATATATTTCTGAATCCTCAGTGGAAAAGCAAAGAAAACTGTAAAACATTTGAGGTTTCAGATCTCCTGTTTCTCATGCATTTACCAATATATTCATTTAACATCTTCATTAATTTACATTAAAAACTAGTGAAAATCACAGCCATCTGGAAAATAAGAGTTAAATTTTGCTTGTATATGAAAAAAACCAACAACCAACCATCAGGTTTCTATATATTGTCTCCAAAGTGCCTTTTTGCTTTGCAGGCTACATTAAACTCGTAATTACTGTACCAGTAGTATACACAATATATGATTTATTACATTGTGTACCAGAATGTAATGCTTTCAATAAGTTATGTTTCTCACCTAGATTTTTTGATGACTGTTAGCTCTCAAACTGCTTTAAGAATCAAGAGATTTCACAAACACCATAAAAGTCAGATTCTCACAGCAACTGATAAAAAGGACTTGAAGTATAATCGAAAGCATATAGTAAAACAAATCCAAGTTATACAGTGGTGTAATAAAATAACATTTTAAAAACAGGAAATGAAAGATAAATATGAGGGAAGACTTCTGTCAGTGAAGTTCTTTACAATAAGAAGAAATCTCCTAGGAAAGGCAAGGAATCATCATTTGTGCATTTACACACCATGAATGCAGAGTCTTCATTGGGTTATTGCATTGTGTAATAAGAAATATCTTTCAGAGGTAGTTTCTATTTTCTATTTTCTGCCTGTTATGTCTGATTGTCAGACAAGATGTTCCTCAATGATTGCAGTAAGAATTCTGTAAATTTCTTAGAGTTAAAGTTTTCACTCTCATGTAACCAAGTTTTCCAAATTTATATTAAAATCTATACAAGTCCCAATGTAACCATATATATATATATATGTATATGTAAAGTGTGATATTTATAATTTCTGTTAGAAATTTTTTTTATATTGATTACATCAGGAAAAACAAATGAAAATCTTAGGATCATAGAATCATACAATATTTTGGATTGGAAGGGACCTTAAAGATCATCCAGTTCTAATCCCCCTACCATGGGCAGGGACACCTCTCACTAGAGCAGGTTGCTCAAATCCCCATCCCGCCTGGCCTTGAACATTTTCAGGGAGGAGCATCCACAACTTTTCTGGGCAGCCTGTTCCAGTGTCTCACCACCTCAGAGTAAAGAATTTCTTCTTAATAGCTAATCTAAATGTAAACCATTACACTTCATCCTATCACTACACTCACTGATCATGAGTTCCTCCCCATCTGACCTGTATCCACTTTGGGTACTGGAAGGCTGCTATAAGTTCTCCCCAGAGCCTTCTCTTCTCCAGGCTGAACCCCAACGGTCTGAACCTGTCCTCCCAGGAGAGGTGCTGCAGCCCTCTGATCATCTTTGTGGCCCTCCATTGGACCCACTCCAACAGGTCCGCATTCTTCTTATGTTGGGGGACCCAGAGCTGCAGTATGAGTACTTGCATCACAGTGAATGCCACAGTAGTAAGCTGAGAGAGGCTCCACATCTTTAAAAATATTGGCATTATCAAGCTGTCCTCAATGTTATGTTGTACAATCTGTTTAAAACAGAAGTCATAATTAAGTTTTTACAACCTTTACTGTGATTACATGAGTATTTCTTAATGTTGCTACTTTTCTATCCTAGTCAATGACAAAGCAATGCACGGAACAACTGAATGAATTTGCTGCACAGTATCTGTTAGTTCACTGGTGAACTATTTAAAAATTTCTGCAATTTCTTTCCCACTAAAATAAATTTGAATGAAGTAGTTTGCTATTATCTAGAAGGAAAAGCCATGTGCAAAAGTTGTACAGGGGAAAGCATGCAACCAGAAAAAAAATCATAAGTCTGACCATTTTTGCCAGTCTTCCTCAACGACTTCTCCAAAGTTCTGGGAAGATGAATGAAACAATGAAGGTAAAAATATATTAATAATTGTATTTTATATATGTCAGGAAAATATATTAAAAAGTATATCTGATTTGAAAATTGTTGCTGTATTTTTAGGTTCTTTCACACTGAGTAACGTTTTTTCTACACTTTGAGAGGAAAACTGAGTAAACTGTGCTGCTTCTGATAGCAAGGACTTTAATATTTTCTGCATTAAAAAAGAAAAAAGAATTGTGCTTTAAAAATAAATTATATTCTATCATATATGCTACATTATGACCCAAGATAGATGTGACACTTTCTGGGTAGTCACAGAATCCTCACCTCTGTGTAAAGCTGTCACAGAGGTTTCCATATCACTCCCAGGAGAAGCAGGGCACTGCTGAAGTGTCGCTAGAACCTGGCACAGTCCTCAGCTGTCCCCTGGAGACATTCTCCTCCTCAAACTTATGCTGGAAGACTCAGTGGCTTACAGACAGCTCAAGATCACAAGGTCGTAAAGAAGGCTTCAAATCAGCTTTGGAGGTACATGGCAGAGCACAGTGGTTGGACACGCCAAAAGGTATGTGCTCAGCAGCGCAATTGTAGCAATCTGATGGCAAAAGTGAGAAGTACAGAGTTTTATCCTCTCCAGCAGAAATTGTCAATAGTGTGATATAAATTTGTGTGAGTAAACAACTCTGTTTACAAATCTGTTGTGGCAACCCCTGTGCTCGTTTGAATAGATAAATCAGCATCTAAAATGTGTTTAGTATTCAAAGTAATCCTACATTCACAAAGAATTAAGTCTTTGAGAAGTTTATGAGTATGGAAGTGAAGGCAGCTTGAAACGAAGTCCTTGGAACATAATGAACATGTAAACACTTGCAGATGTGACAGTTCATGTTTGTCTCTCATTTGCCACCATGTATTCCTAACACTTCCAGATGCTGTGAGATGATCAGACTCAGACAGGACAACCTATTGGACTAACTGGTACTACAAACAAGGCTAGACAGGAAGACTAATGTTGGGCTTAGCTGAAACTAATATGAAGGGTGCAGCTTAGGGTAGATGTCATGAATACAAAAAAGACCCTGGAGTGCCATGTTCTTAAAAATAAAAACACCTTGGTGGGTCTGACCAGTAAACCTCCTTCTAGCCATCCAGTATTCAGTCTGATGGTAGCAGCAAAAGATGCTACTTTGGGAAAGCTCAAAAGCCTCACTAGCACTAATGACCATGTCTCTCATAATTCCTCAGTATCATAAATATTAGGCAATGTAGGCCTGTTTAGCCCTTTTTGTTGTCCTTTTAAGGACTGACTAATTTATCTAACCTCTTTCTGAACCTGGTAGTAATGCTTATATCCACAGTCCCTGTGGCAGCAAGTTCCATAAATACACAGACTGCTGTATAAAGAGGTATTTTATCTGCTTTAAACTGATCACCTGTGAGCTTCATAAATTGCCACCTAATTCTATCATCATGGAATTTGATGAATGAAATCATTCTACTTTCAATTTATCCACTCTCTTCATGACTTTGTAATTCCTGAGACTTGTATATGAGCCCAGCAACTACACAAGATTCAGAATCTCTGACTCTAGGATCTTAGCTGAGGGCTCTTACTGAAATATCTTAGGATGCATTTAAAAATCAGGTATCCTCTTAAATTGCAGTATACATTTGTAAAAGAAAGATGAAAAGATAGCTGTAAATAGATGTACATCACCTGGCAAAATATACAGTTTACAAGAAATCAGTAAAGATGGCAGAAGGAATTCTTCAATGTTGAATACCAATAATAGGATATTTCTATTGAAATAAGATTGTTGAAAAAGATTAAGATTTTAAAAAATAAGAAACTTCTATTTCTGTTGTTTCTCTTCCCTCCCTTTTAAAGAAATCACTTAAAACTCAGAGAAATTTTAGATAAGTTTCATAATTTCGTGATTTTAAGCAATTAATGATTTTCATCCTTTTTAAAATGAAAATTTAAAATATATATCACAACCAAAAAAATGGTATGTAAGAATAATAAATTTTGCAATTATGTTTTTCTGTTTGTATGTTGGATAGCATATATATAAGTATAAAGGTTGTACTCTGTGACATAGGATGAAAGCATCAAAATTTCAAAGAATCACAATTTGCAGGAATGAGTTTAAATGAGCGATTAAGGAATCATGGTAAATACTGAGATACCCACAAGTTCTAATCTCCTACAAATAATTTAATTTTTGTGAAGAAGTTCAGTTAGACCAAATTTTATGCAGGTAAACATGCTATACAGGCATGTGTTTATTAGTCTGGTAGAGGTTTTTGATACCATTTTCCCTCTCAGTTGAAGAAAAAGCAGAGATGAAGGGACAGAGAGTAAGGAAGTCTGACAGAGTCTCAAAATTAGGTACCTGTGCTTATGAAGAAGCTGTAGGTTTGATCATAGGTCTGGTGTTTCTCTCTGTGTGCAGGGTCAGACACTATGCTATAAATACTTATTTCATCATAAGGACCCAGTCTTCATCTGTGTTTGGAAACTTGAAATCAGAAGTGGTAAGGAAGATTGAGAGGGTCAAATTTATACTTGATGTAACTCCTTGGCAGTAAACCAAGGATAAATTTGGCCCATGTGTACCAACAGAAGTAACTAAAAATGTACAAGTGTTACAGAGCCCGATAAAGCAGCAAGTCAAGGGAGAACAGAGGGCATCAGCTTGAGCGGTAATCAATATGTGTGGGAGGCTGGAAAAGATAAGCAACACCAATGTCAACAGAAAGTCAGAAGT
>VZTM01023044.1:0-10484 GCA_013400555.1 Jacana jacana | reverse complement strand
GTTTGGGCCCTTCACTACAAAGAAGATATTTCTACTTATTAATTGCTTTAAAATTCTTTGAAATATACCTAATAATCAAAAACTGTCATAAAATCATAATGTCATAGAATTTTTGCTTTTTTATGGGATGTTTAAGACCATGAGGTTCAAGCATGAGGGTAGACGTAACTCTGTATGGTCATAGGTGTATAAATATTCATCAGCTTTTTACTATATCGTGTACTTTTCTGTATGTCTGATACTACTGGAACTATTTGTGAACGATATTTGCATTGCGGCTCTCATCACAGCCTTTAATTACAGCAGACTGACTACACTGAAAATAATGACAGGCTGCTCTAGATTTAAGCGGAAGTTTCACTCCTATTCTATAGAATCATAGAAACAGAAGTTTGGAAACGACCTACAAGACCATCTAGTCCAATTCTCCTCATATCACCAATACTACCCACTAAGCTACTCCATTATGTGTCATAGCAGCTTATTCAAGAACCCGCTCTTTTCTATGAAAGCTTATTTTCTAGATTATACATGTAATGTTGCAATGACACAGAAAAAAGATTAAGGTTAGATATTGCTCAAAAATATAGATTGTAATATTTATAGTGGTTACAATGCCTTATTTGCTTATTTCTTTTTTCTTTGGCTGTGTACTTCTCTCATATAAGGAAAAATCTAAATAAAAATAATAACAGCCCTCTACCAATCCTACAAGAAATCCTCAAGCCAAAAACCAAAAAAACCCAACCCTTAAAAAAACACCAACCCACCAGATTACCTCTTTAAAAGAACTAAGGAGGTCTTTAGTGTACCTTAGCAGATTAATTCATTATCACAGAACCAATTAATTTTATTTTTCTTACCTTCAGTATAACCTTTATAGGTGTCATAGATAATGGAAACATTAGCAGAATGAAAGGAGTGTGAAACTGCTCAAAGAAGTATAACAGAATATCTCACATTACCTAATGTTATTGTTTAAATTAAGAGATAAGTTCACCGTGTGATGGACATGCTTTTAAATTTAATGATAGTTTCTTAGATTCAGATCTATATATCTTTGGATGACTTGATATTCAAGATATTCACTCAGTGAGTTACATTGATTTCAAAAGAAGTGGGAGCTGCTTTTTATTCAGCTGCTGTGTGATTAAGCTTATCTATGGAGAAACTTCCCTAGTTTCCAACTTTTAAAAAATGTTTTACTTGTATATAATTCACATATGTGCATACAGGTGTGCAAATTTATATGCACATAAAATCTATATAATCAGAAATATGAAAAACAAGTATAGATTTAGGAGACTAAGTTGAGCTTTTTAAAATATCATCTGCTTTCAAGATTAAAAATAACTCTGATATGGGTGATATAAGGAAAGGATGTCTGCCCCATCCCTGAAAGTGTTCAAGGCCAGGCTGGATGGTGCTTTGATCAACCTGATCTAGTGGGAGGTGTCCCTCCAAGGGCAGGAGGTTGGAATTAGATGGTATTTACTGTCCCATCTTCCTCTAACCATTCTATGATTGTATGTTATTTTACATATACGTTATTTTTACATTGAAGTGAGCAAAAGAGGAGTGTTTATATGAAGAACTTCTTTGTAAAACACACTCCTTGCTCTGTGTTATTGGAGTACCTCTGACATCCATCCTCTAGATCTGAGGTCTAGAAGAGCTTTATTGAATTGCAGTGGAGGCACAGAAAAATAGTGTCAGCTATTTCATTTAATAAGTTTGAATAATAGGCAGTAAATAACAGGCTTTTACTCTCACTTCCATTGGCCAAACTGAAGTGCAGAAATTTATGCCTTGCTCTCTTGTTGAGTTCTTTCTGCTGCACTTCATCCATCTCAAATCAGCATTCACTCATAAAAAAAGCGTGTAATTGTACGTGAGAAAAATGGTACCTGTATCAGACTGATTGTATGTTCATCCTTGTTTAATTCCTTATTTCATATTTATGAGAGGGTGGGAAAAAAAAAAAGGTATTTACTGTTTAGCAGAAGTACATTTCCCCCCCCTAAGTGTTCAATATAATTCTGATTAACCCAATATCCTGAGGAACTTGACATTCTAAGGGTCTTGTGTGTTTGAAGATATGGAGGATGGTGGATTGTTTAAAGAGAAAAAAAAGCTAGATCAAACGGCAACACATTAATCAGGATGGACACTTACAGAATGTGTTCCTAAGAGATACATTTGATTTTGCTGGAAGTGAGTTCTTATTGTTTACATCACTGTCGTTACAGAGGGAATTCCAGTAATTCTTGCAGAATGAAGCAGTGTTTTATAAAATAATTATTAGTGAGGAATAGCAGTAAGATACAATATTTCTTTAGGGCTTGCTTCAAAAAGATTAAATGAGAAAGATTTACATTACATGCATGGAGAGCAGGGATTTGAAACAATGCCATGAAGCAAAACATTAATTTTTGCTTCTATGTGATGAATAAGTGTGTCAGTTAAATAGAGTAATTAAGAGGACTAATTAAGCCCAATATGTTTTATATAGCAACAGTGCAAAGTAAACAAGAGGAAATATAAGCTTGATTTGTATCTACTGCTAAAAGATTAGGTAATTCTTTATGGGAACACTATATATTATTACTTACAGTCAGGCTATGATTTATCAGATTGGGTAGAGAAGGCAGCAAAACTTACTTGGTTTGTAGGCCAGTCCAAAAAAGAAAATAAATTTACTATGTGAACTCAAAAGTCCACTTTCCCCATTATGTCCTTTTTCCAATGGCAAAGAAATATAGAAGAGAAAAGAAGAGTGTTAGTGTCTCTTCAGCTATTGAGTTTCATGGATTAATGAATATGTAGGAAGTAGGGAAGAATAATTATGCTGCTACCCAATTTCTGTTCGTACTTTTGTATTCCTGTTTTGTTTAGGGGAGTTACTCAATAAATATACTCTCCTGAACAAGGACTAAAATGTGATGAAAAGTTGCAAAGAAAAGGGCAGGGTGATGATTTGTTGTGTGTTGGGTGCTGTTTTTTTGTCCTTTTTTTAAAAACTGATTTTTCCATTGCTTTTTGAGTTAAGAAAAGGTCTTTTTCCAAGATTCAGACTTTTTCTTTTTTTTTTCTTTCTTTTTCTGAGTAGTATATTGCTATTGTTTTGCCCTTCATGTGTGGTGATCTCCAGCCATTATGCACTATTACATGAATGGATGAAAGAAATCCAAAAAAGAGATGTGTCAAAGAACAGTGAAATGAGGAAAAGGAAGATAAAATTTTAATTTTTTTTATTATCCTAGTAATTTTAAACTGAGAAATTTTTTTCCTTAATTCTTTATTTTTCTAATCTTTACAATACATTCTTATTAAAAACAAGTGTCTGTTTAACTGAAATTAAATAGTCTTTCAAGTATATTCCATCTAATAAGATGTAGAGACAACTTTGAAGAAGCAGATCTGGTCTCTAAATCTAGCACACACACACAAAATCTTGTAGTCTTCTGGTGTTTGTGAGCCCCTTTGACAGCTGTTCTGCTCTGAAATTCATTGGAAAAGAGAAAAGGATGGTGAATTGCCTAGAACAGCTGTCAAAAGAAAAGACTAGCAATATGCATGAAGCAGGATATATTCCAAATATATTCCTTTTTATTACTATGAAAGCAAAGACAACAAAAAATCAAGTTGTGCATCTGCATATTCTTTTTTTTTTTTTTTTAACATCTTCGTGACACATGTACATGAGACTTTGCCTGCTTTTTCTTGTTCCTCATTTTCTTATATACGCTTGTCATGAAAAGGCTTCAACTTTAGGAATACTTCAAATTTTTGGTAAATATATATTCTCAGTTAGCTGTCTATCTTGCCTAAGGAAAGATTTTGGAAGCTTGCCTAGGAAGTACACCTATTGAGCCATGTGTGAAGGTCAGCTCTGAACTTACCATGCACCTTTCACACTTTCTTTCAGCTGTAGTTACAGCTGCATAAACAGACGAAGATGTTCTGGAAGTCATTCTTTATAGGAAGGGAGCCTGTTAGCTTGCATACTGATTTGGAAAATGTCTTAGATGTCCTGGTTATAGATATTGCTGTTGAAATTCTGTTTTGAGAAGGCAAAGGGCAACCTGAAACTGCAGCTAAGGAAATATTAAGTCAAATGAAGTGGCTAATATATTCTGCTGACGTGGATAAACAAGTCCGCAAGACATTTGCTGGAGTGTAGTACCTACAGTACAGAAAGGAATTTCACAAATTAGAAATTATTTGGAAGGGGAAGAAAAGCCATCATAATGAATTCAGAATCAGAAAATCTGATGTACAGATTCAAGAGCTTAGTTCTTTACTCCACGTCATCTGCCCAAATATAGTTAGGGAGATAATTTCTTTATGGTATAGTAGTATGAGTAAAAAGACTTGATGATAGATCACTCTTTAGTCTGAAGAAATAGCAATAGCAAGACCAAGTGACTGACAACCAGTGGTTCTCTGGTTAAACTATGAGTATTATTAAAGGATGGTTCCAGTGATGGTTTCCAGTGATTCACAAAGTGAATCCCCCCAATATCTTTCTAGAGGTTGTGTTCTAAGTTCAATCAAAAATTTGATTCAGTGTTTACTTGACATGCACTGCGCATAAGCTCTAAATTGTTTTTAATAATCCCTACTGGGCTTAAAACATTCAAATCTTTATATGAAATATAATATCATGGTTCTATACTAATGTATAGTTCATACAATGGCGTGGAGAACAATTAAGATTAATTATTAAGATAAAAAATTAAGAACAATTAGAACAAATTATAAGCACAATATATTAATCAGAAGGTTGATATTATGCAAATTCATCCATGTAGGATGCTACAAACATAAATTGAAAAAATACTGTAGCATTCCAGGGACTTACTGGGGATGGGTAGCATTTACAGTACTGTGAGAAAACAGATTTAAGTGGGATTTTTGAACTAATGCTGAACCTTGGGACTTAGGGACAGGAACAAACAATGAAAGCAGGCAGTAGAGAGATCTTGGGAAAGAAAAATTTAACAAAAGATGATCAACTTCTAGAAGACTGTCTAGCATTTAGACTACAAGGCAGGAGTAGCAGAAATTAGCATTCTGTTTATTTGCTTGCTTTCCAAATACGAAGGAAGCTGATAGTGGATGCATTAACCACTAATTAATTTTATCTTTTCTCATCTTCCTCCTTCCCTTTCCAGCTCTTTAACATAAATATTAAGGCTATGAAAACCCAAAATGTGTAAATAAAAGAAAGCAGCCATGGCTGAATTATTTGCTGTTCCTACAGTTACACATTAAACATAACTCTCAGTCTGGTACTAGTCAAGTCTTTTGATATGAAGGTACCGAGTCCTCAAAAACATTAAATCTGTTTCCCAGTCATTGCCACGGAGACCAGCTTCAGGGTAGGCACGACTGCACTGGGGAAGGGATCTGGAGCAAGAAAGGCCGAAGAAAAGCTCTTTCGGAGGCCTTTTGAAGCCGGGAAGAGCCCTGTGCTTGCGCTCGGGGCAGTCCGCTGGTGGGAGGGCTGCGGAGGGAGCTTGGGCGGAGCCAGCACCTCTCGCGGTGATTAGAAGCCCCCGGGAGGACAGGTCTAGTTCTGCTCACGCTGCGGCGGCGGGGAGCCGGTGCCCGTGCGTGCCCCTGTACAAGGTAAGTTCAGCCCCTCTGAGTGGTCAGGGGACTAGGGTGCTCATCCCAACTGACCTCAGACTTGCAAGGCGTCATTTGCTAGTAGACATCCAGTTGATACTCGGTCGAAGGTGGTTGCTCGAAAAGCTGTGGGCACTCAGAGGCCCCGTGCAAACGTGTGGGCGTCCAGACCTCTGGCTGCAGAGAGTGCCAGAGCCTGGCACTTGCAATGGAGGGTGGTGGAGACAGCACCTGTGTCAGATGTGACCAGGTGAATGACCTGCTCAGCCAGGTGGCTGAGCTGAAGGACAAAGGGGAGAGGTTGAGGAGTATCGGAGAGTGTGAGAGAGAAATTGACTGGTGGACCCACTGCCTGAGAGAAAGGGAACAGGTCAAGGCTCCACATAAGTCAGAGGACCCTTCCTCCTTTTGTCACCAGGCAACAGGAGGGCCTCTCAGGGAAGGGAGAAATGGAAACAGGTTCCTGCTTAGGGAAGCAGGTGGATCCCCTCCTGGCCCATCCCACCTTTCTAGTTACCCTTGCAGAACAGGTGGAGTCCTGCAGGAGGAACTGGCTGTTGGAGAGGAGGATGGCACACCCAGGCCAGAAATGATGGAAAGACTGAGTCTCCATTGACTCGGCATGGAAACTGGCTGCAAAAGGAAAAGGAGACTGGTCGTTGTGGTGGGTGACTCCCTACTGAGGCAGGCAGAGGGACCAATATGCTGTCCTGAGCCCCTTCACAGAGAAGTCTGCTGCTTCCCCAGGGCATGGGTTAGGGAAGTTTGCAAATGACACTACGTTTGGTGGGAGTGTTGATCTGCATGAGGGCAGGAAAGCTCTGCAGAGGGACTTGGATAGACTGGATTGATGGGTCAATGTTAACGGTATGAGCTTCAACAAGTCCAAGTGCCAGGTCCTGCACTTGGGCCACAACAACCCCATGCATCGCTACAGGCTTGGGGAAGTGTGGCTGGAGAGCTGCCTGGCAGAAAAGGACCTGCGGGTGCTGGTTGACAAGTGGCTAAATATGAACCATCAGTGTGCCCAGCTGGCCAAGAAGGCCAGTGGTATCCTGGCTTGTATAAGAAATACAGTGGCCAGCAGAAGTAGGGAGGTGATTGTCCCCCTGAACTCAGCACTGGTGAGGCCACACCTTCAGTATTTTGCCCAGTTCTGGGCATCTCAACACAAGAGAGAGATTGAGGTGCTGAAGCGAGTACAGAGGAGGACAACAAAGCTGGTGAAGGGTCTGGAGAATAAATCATAGGAGCGACTGAGGGAGCTGGAATTGTTTAGTTTGAGGAAGAGGAGGCTGAGGGGAGACCTCATTGCTCTCTACAACTACTTGAAAGGACATTGTAGAGAGGTTGGTGCTGGTCTCTTCTCACAGGTAATTAGTGATAGAACAAGAGAGAGTGGCTTCAAGCTGTAGCAGGGGAGGTTTAAGATGGATATTAGGAAAGAATTCTTCCCAGAAAGAGTGGTCAGGCACTGGAATTGGCTGCCCAGGGAGGTGGTGGAGTCACTATCCCTGACTGTGTTTAAGAATAGATTGGATGTGGTGTTGAGGGATATGGTGTAGGGGAGAACTTTGTAGAGTAGAGCTGATGGTTGGACTCAATGATCTCTAGGGTCTTTTTCAACCTGAATGAGTCTATTATTTTTAATAGAATTTAATAAATACAATTCTATTTCATTAAATATAAATGGAAGTATCAAGAACAGTCTAAATCATTAGAATTGTTTATTATTATTATTTCTAAGTAATCTCTAATATGACAAAAGTAAGTATCTAAAGAGTGGGATGATGGACGATGGAGCCAGACTCTTTTTCATGATTCCCAGTGACAGGACAAGGGGCAACGGGCACAAGCTGGAGCATAGGAAGCTTTCATGCAAATATGAGAAAAAACTTCTTTATGGAGTGACAAAGCACTGGAACAGGCTGCCCAGGGATGTTTTGTAGTCACCTTCTCTGGAGACCTTCAAGACCCACCTGGATGCAGTCCTGAGTAATGTGCTGTGGGCAATCTTGCTTTAGCAGGGGAGTTGGACTAGACAATCCCTAGACGTCCCTTTGAACTCTTTGACAGTTCTGTGATTTCATGAAACAAAGATTTCACTAGGTGAAAATCAGAGAGAATTCTGTGGTGTTTCTTCTGGCATTGTTTTCTCGTTCTTGATTCATATGTATAGTGATTACACAAATAATTTTTATTGTGTTCCCCACAGCAAACAATAAAAAATGTGTCATCCTTGTAGTAGATACAAACTGTTCTTTTTCAATCTCTTCTCCCAGATTGGTGGTAGGTATATAGGCAGATTCTTAAAGGAAGGTGTATCTTCACAGCAGGCAAAATCTTCTGCAGCTTCTATGGATGACTATGGCTATTATTAATGCATAGATAAACTCAGAAATCAATAGATCATATGTGCCCCTCTAATCCATACACTTGAGAAGTGAAATATGTCAAACATTTTTTTGAAGAAAGTCTTCTATTCATTTAAGAACACTGGGAAATATTGATATATGCAACTTATTTTATACATCGTGACATAACATAATGACTGTCACAACACTTTGATAGTGATAGTTTCTAGTTGAAAACTTGTGTTTCTTTATCTTTTAAATTACATATTAAGTCAAGCTTTTACAATAAAGGGATTTCATGGACCAAGTGTTATTTAGAGAAGTAGAAAACATAAAAATTCAGTATTTCTGGAAAGTGATGATCCTTAAAATAAGTTTATCTTGTTGGTATGGAAAACTCCTGCTATTTACTCAAAAGGAAAAGGTATTAGCCTCGCATATATTTCCATCCAGTCCAGCATTTTAGCTTCTTTGTCTTAGAAGTCAAAAACAGAATTGCGACCAGAGCAAAATTTTTCTTTTTCCCGAACCTTTTCATCTACCTTCTTATTTGTCACTGTTAACAGTTTCACACAAATTAATTCCTTGCATCTATAATCTGGGAATTATTTTTTGTATCCTTCCCTCCCTTTTTCAAAATACTTTCTATTTAATATTTCTAATTATTATTTTACACCCACACCCCCCAGAAATATTTGTTGCTTGGCTTCTGTCTCTTACCATGAGATGATGGATTCAACACACTGGATTCAGTTAAGCAGTTTAGTGATACTTGTGATAATATTAAACCAGTGGGTGATACCTTGTGCATGCTCTCAGGGTGAATGTGGTATCGGTACATTATACTACAGATTTATGTAACATTTATCAGGTTGAAAGCTTGAAATCTGTGAATTGATTCAAGGTGACATGATGAGAGCTGTCATGTAACAAATTATAAGTGGGTTCTGCTCAGTGTGATGACAACTTCTCTAGCCTGATGCACTTCATGTTAATTTGGTAAATCTTGAAATAAGAATTTCCAGATTACTGCTCTTGGACTCCTTGTTTCTGTATGCACCGCTTTCCATAGGAACATGAGAAGGTGCAGGACTGTTCTGTCATCTGTTCAGGAGATTATAGTGAGCTTTAGACAGGAAAGGGACAATCAAAGCAGTGAGAATGAAGGAATGAGATTTATATGCTCCATATCTACTGGGTTTTGCTGGGTTTATTCTTTCTTTAGAGCACCAGTATACATTGCTTTTCAAGAAAATAGATTAAGTCACTGCAAGTTTGGGGTTTTTTTCCCCACACTGTACAAAATTCTAGACTCACATTTCAGCATTTAGCACTTCAACAGTTTCAAAACATTTTACGAAATAAGTACCATGCTACCCATTCAACAAATGGAAGATTGTGGAAATCAGGAACACAAAGGAACTGAATGGGAAAATATGTACATGTACTAATTACTAAGCCTGATAATCCTTCCAAAGGCTGATGCTTACTACTGGACAGATACTATCATCATACTGCACATCAGCAATCTTACCTTTGGTAAAGTTAGCTACTCCCAACTTTATTTGCATAGTTTATAATGTGATGCACTTCATGGTTTAACATTGGAAGATCTGATCTCTTCTGCAGCATCCAGGAAGCTGCTGGTCATTTTTAATGCATCTGTATAAATGAATAAATTTCCATTCTCAAGTGTCCTATTTCCATTTAAAAAATTACCTTTAAAGTATTACTACATTAGAAATTGAATTTTCACTTTCTGCAGAGATAATTTTTCATGCTGAAATTCTTTTTTTTTTGTATTTGTAAAAGTAAATACATTTGGTTGAGATAATTATACTCTCAAAATTAAGACATCTAGTAAAGAAAAATACTTGAGATTGGAATTTAGCACAAGGAAATCAAGCAATTAAATTTCTTTCCACTCACAAGTGATATCTTTCCATATACTAAGGATATTACATATCTGTGAAAGGATTGATTGAATGCATTGTCACATCCCTGGATTCGAACAGCAGGTTTTTATAAAATCCTGGGGATCCAGAGGGAAATATTTCCATATTCTTTATATGCATATTCTGATGAAAACAAGAAAAAAAGACATTACAAGAGGATGAGATCAGTTTAAAAAAAACACAACTACTTCAGAAGAGTCTGGTAAGAAATGGGGTTAGCCGTTTTGCTCTAGAGTTTGTGCTATTGATTGTGTAATGAAAGATTCTTGTTATGCATCTGCTCCATAGAACTGTAGAAAATACTTCTGCAGTTTCACAGCAGAACTATTTGACAGGATTAAATGTCCGCTAGAGTTTTTANCAGGATTAAATGTCCGCTAGAGTTTTTAAAAAGTCTTTCAACCTTAAGGACTGATTTTATTTTTTTTTTTAAGTAAACCATGTTAAACCTGTACCAAAACTTGGTACTTTCTTAATGTTTTGTAACCCTTTAAACCTACTGAGAAAAAAATGAATATATCCAAATACATTCAAGAAATTA
>VZTM01023040.1:38512-51597 GCA_013400555.1 Jacana jacana | reverse complement strand
CTCCTCTTCTTCCTCCTCCTCTTCCCTCCCCTCCCTCCCCACCCGCGATCCAGCGTGTGGGGCGGTTCGCGGGTATGTTGCAGCTCCCCCCATTCCCTCTTCCATCTCCTGTCGAGTCCGTTACCCCTTGGTATACCATACCAAACCATACCGGGCCGGGCCGGGGGTGTGGGCGGGCGGGCTTGGCTTTTTTCAGAGGGAGGAGAGGGGAAGATGGCCGCCTCCTTCTCACACTCCCCCTCCTCACGCTCGGCTGCCGCTGCCGCGTGTGTGTGGGGAGGTGTCACGGCCACCCCCGGGCCCTTGTGAGCGGGGGCGGTGGGGAAGGGGCCCTGTCGAGTTACGAGGTACTGCGGCCTGTGAGCAGAAATAACGCGTGTGTGTTTCTATATATACGATGTGGATATACATAGATACGTGTATATATATAGATGTATGTGTGTAGATGTATACGTGTCTATATATATACGTACGCAGATGTATGTATAGAGCTCGGCATCGGCGGGACATGGGCGCTGTGATGGTTGCAGAGGCGCCTGTGGCCCCGGGCCTTGTGTCTTACCACCCCCAGACAGGGACCCCGGGGTGTGTTAGCCAAAGCAGTGCTGGCTTGCTGCTGTGTCGCCTGTTCTCTGGCTCTGCTCTTCCTGAAGAAGCCAGGGGGCTGGGGGGGCTGGCTGCATGTTGGCTCTGTAGATGCAGTGTTCTCCGGTGAATTAGTTATCTTTGGAAAAGCGTGCGGCAGTCGGGAACAGGGGAGCTACCAGTATGAAAAAATAATGCTTTCCATTGAAAACGAAAAGGGTGTGATTATAGTTGGTTTGAATGCAGAACATTTTGCTGAGTAACGGTGTAGTCTGTTCATCCCCTTACTTGCTGTGTTTTGTCCACTGACAGTGGCCAGTGTCTTTGGTTCTCAGAAGAAATAAAAATTCATTTTGAAGAGGGTGCAGGTTGCTCACACTTTTTATTCCCAAAATGGCTTTAGTGTCTTTAAATTTCTCTGCATGCTGCCAGCATTATATTACAGAATGCCTCTTCAGTTTTTGTGTTTGTGTGTTTGAGAATAGTTTGTGTACATATAAGAGTACTGCTGATGTTTTTTAGTTTTACACTTAACCCAGTACGATTTCTTTCTTTTATGCAGTTGTGTTTTCACAATGTTTTTAATTGGAAACTGTTGATTAGCTGCAGACGTAGCAGGCAGAGTTTTAGACATGATCTATATACAGGTTATAACGTCTCTAGTATTTTGAAAGCTTGTTTGCCAAGACACTAACCTAGCTTTAAACAAAACCAGACCGTCTCTTATTAATTTGGGGTTTTTTTTGTATACAGTTTTATGGTAGGTGTAGAGTGATACTCATTCCACTTAAACTTCTTGTTAGTAACACACATACTATTGTTTTGTTTCTTCCAGAACTGGAGAGGGGAAAAAACTTGCTTTTACTGACATATTTGTCACGCTGAGAAGACAATAAACCTGCCCAAAAGCTAATGTCAGCAAAAACACCAAGAGAAAGTCCAGAGGTGCCAACAGAAAATACCATGCCCCCTGAAGTTCCTGATGTGGAAGGAGAAGTGAAGTCAAGTGACAGTCCAGTAGAGAGACGGGAGGCAGGCTCAGACAGGGAAGAATGCCTTGAGCCCCTGTCCAAGAGGCAAAGGAAAAAACTATTGAAGCAGAGACTTTGGGAAGAACAGAAAGATCTACGGAGGTATGGTTTGCAGAATGGCTTTTCTAGGAATGTGTGTAGTAGTTAGAGCTAATAATAATGATGTGTCAGCAGAATTTGCATGTAGATTGCTTTAGCAAATCAAGGCAGTTGAACCAGTTTTCTCCCATGCCAGGTTTAAAGCAGTAGTCACAGGCTACTCCATGAGCATATGAAGAAGCTATAAAGGTAAGCATCCTCTCTTCATACTAGAAGTTTTCCTCAACTGGAAGAGGATATCAGGAGGGATTCAACCTTGCATGGTTTTGGGTTGTCGGAAGGGAGAAATACCATGTGGCCTTGTTCCTTTCTGAATTGGCTGCGCCCTCTTTCCCTGGTGCTGTCAGACTTGGTGAATCTTGCAAAGACAGTGAATAAAAAAAATGTCTTTTGATACGTGAAATGCTGGGCTATAAGTTAGGTTGGCTTGCAGTCTGTTAAAACAGTTTTGGAAGATGGTGAGCTTCTGTATTATTCTGTAGTTGAGAGAAAGTGTATCTGTAATTGGGCTGATCCTTGTCTTGCTGAATGTGAAGTCTTCCCGAGACACTGGCTGTTAAGGTTGCTGTCTTTGCAAATCAATTTCCCAACTGCCTGCTCCCATCAGGGGACTGGGATAGAAACAATTGCTGCAGAAGCATTTTGAAAAACCGTTGAGTGAAATGAGAGGTAAATTGCCTTCTACATTCGGATTCTGATACTGCAACTTGCACAATCTTTTTGCTTGGGGTTTTTTTGTTTGTTTGTTCTTTTTTATGAGGCATGACTCAGAGCACCCTTAAATCCATAAGAGTCCCACTATTAACCTCACCCAATTTGTGTCAGATGTCTGGTTTGTAGGTATATACAGAGTTTCACAGAGATAGGGTGTGTGGTTATGCTGGTATCAGCCTAGCACAAATAGCTAAGTTTTAACTACCACGGTCATGAACAATTACCTTGATTGTAGAAGTATGCATTTATGTGCATAACATACACCTCAGCAGATGTGGCAGTGCTTTTTGAAGATCTCTTTGTTTGTTTATTTAGGCAGAAACGAAAAGAAAAACGTCAAAAGAGAAAACTAGAACGTCAGTCAAAACTGGACTTCGGTAATGAAGGGAATGACAGAAAACGTCTGCGAAGGGAAGCTGTTCCGAGTACACTTCGCCTTATTGTCGACTGCAGCTTTGATGACTTGATGGTGCTAAAGGTAAAAGAAACTTACTCATCACAAACCAGTGTTGAAAGGTCTCCAGTGGTAGCATCGATGCAATGCCAGAGCAGAGACTGGAGAAGAGCTGTAAGAGGGCAGTTAGCGTGTTTAAGTTTGTGATGACTCCCACACCTCACATCAGTTGCTGAGTTTTTTAGGGTTTAGAATGTACCCTTATATAAGCTTGCCAAAGATTTTCTTTGCCTGCATGGGTATGTGGGAAGTTAGTTCGATTCTCAAAACAGGAATATAGAAACAGTTTGTGTCTTGTGTTCACCATGAAGTTAGATGCAGTTTGCCCCAAAATGGTTTTGCTAGAGGGGCTGCAAATGCCACATCCTGTTACTTGCTCTTTCAAAGTGGACCTGAGGCTCCCAGCTGTGTTGGTAACTGTCTGTGAAAATGAGAATTTTGAGCATTATGAGGATACTGAGCATTTTCTTTTAGTCACATGAGAGGCAATTGGGACAGGAGGACACTGTCAGCCTGTCTCTAAAATTTTAGAATGGGTGAAAGAACAAGTGGGATGGTCACAGCATAGGTAAATATGAGAAAGATGAGTATTGTACCCAACCACTGGTCAAGATGCCTGGTGTGGTGTTTTGAGATCAAAACGGCTTTAACTCTCTTAGGACAGTATGTTAATCTGCAGTCTCCTGTACGTCTGTAGCCTTTGGTTTTCTGAGGCAGACATCTCCCCTCTGTGTCACCCTGCACCCTTGTGCTGCTGTCGGGAACATAACTGCCCTGCAAGACTGCTTGAATACAAGCTTTTACAAAGCCCATCCTGCAGCTCATTGAGTGTAATGCAGAGCAGGTATAGGTAGTGATGGAGGCTAGTATCGCTCACCATAAAATTTTGGGGAAGCTGTAGTTGGTATGTTGAAACTTGGTTCCCGGAGGAGCCCTTCAGCAGTGCCCCAGAAGAAACCAGAGGACTGCCTGGATAGTTTTGGAGATGCTGACTGGGCATTTCCTGCTAGACTTCATCCTTCATAAAACTCATTTGCTTCCTTGGTCAGGCAGAGCCCCTCTTAGGCCTGATATAAAATGTGGCCCTTCTGCAGGTGTTTTGAGGGGGTCAGGCGTTGCAAGTGAAGATGGTTCTAGCCTTTAGCAATAGGGGGCTTCATTGGAAGCTTTCTCTAGTGTCTGTATAAACTTGCATCGCAACATGGCAATGATAAATCCAGTTTACTTGAAATACTTTGGAGATCCCAGAAATTCTCAAAGCAATATAATGATGTTTCATTTTAAAATAGGGGTCAGTTATATTTACAAAATGCTGCATTTGGGGCACTGAGAATAAAGCTATGTAATGTACTTTACAAAAACCCTAACTGGTTAAAAAGTAAGTCTGCTTCATTTTAAGTAGTACTAGTTAACCATTGTCCAAATTGTCAGGTCGAAATGCCAGAGCCAGCCACTAAATGATTTGCATTATTCTGGGGCTCTTCAGGTTAATTATGTGTATTTAATTTTCTTAAATATAAACAGTATATTCTCAGGATTTTCCCATGGGGTAAAGACTGAGTGTTGTTGCAGTGATAGATCTGCTTTATTCCTCAGATTCATTTGGAGTATATTGTTACATATAGGTAAATTCCAGTGACTTTTCTTTGCTTCCTAAAATAATGCAAATCAGTCACAGAATCATTTAGGTTGGAAAAGACCTTTAAGATCATCAAGTCCAGCTGTTAACCCAGCACTGCCAAGTCCACCACTAGACCGTCTCCCCAAGCACCACATCTATGCATCTGTTAAATACCCTCAGGGATGGTGACTCAACCACTTCCCTGGGCAGCCTGTTCCAATGCTTGACAACCCTTGTGGGAAATAAATTTTTCTTCATATCCAATGTAAACCTCCCCTGGTGCAACTTGAGGCTGTTTCCTCTTGTCCTATTGCTTGTGACTGGGGAGAAGAGACCAATCCCCACCTCACTACAACCTCCTTTCAGGTAGTTGTAGAGTGTGATACGGTCTCCCCTCAGCCTCCTTTTCTCCTGGCTGAACAACCCCAGCTCCCTCAGACTTGTGCTCTAGACCCTTCACCAGCTTCATTACCCTTCTCTGCACACCCTCCAGCACCTCAATGTTTTTATCTTGTAGTGAGGGGCCCAAAACCAAAACCAGTATTTGAAGTGTGGCCCCACTGATGCCTAGTACAGGGGGACAATTGCTTCTCTAATCCAGCTGGCCACACTGTTTCTGATATAAGCCAGGATGCTGCTAGCCTTCTTGGCCACCTGGGCATGTTGCTGGCTCATGTTCAGGCAGCTGTCAACTAATACCCCCAGGTCCTTTTCTGCTGGGCAGTTCTCCAGCCACTCTTCCCCAGGTCTGTAGCAATGCATGGGGTTGTTGTGGCCCAAGTGCAGGTCCCAGCACTTGGTCTTGTTGAACCTCACACCACTGGCCTCAGCTCACAGATCCAGTCTGTCCAGATCCCTCTATAGAGCCTTCCAACCCTCAAGCAGATCAACACTGACACCCAACTTGGTGTCTTCCGCAAACTTGCTGAAGGGTTGCTGAAGGGTCGATCCCCTCATCCAGATCATTGACTGACTGGGCCCCATACCAGACCTGGGGACTGCTTGTGACTGGCCACCAACTGGATTTAACTCCATTGACCACAGCTTTTTGGGCCTGGCCATGCAGCCAGTTTTTAACCCAGGGAATAGTACGCCTATCCAAGACACAAACAGCCAGTTTCTCCGTGAGAATGCTGTGGGAAATGTGTCAAAGGCTTGACTAAAGTCTAGGCAGACAACATGTACAGCCTTTCCCTCATGCACTAAGCAGGTCACCTTGTCACAGAAAGAGATGAGGTTAGGGAAGAAGGACCTGCCTTCCATAAACCCATGCTGACTGGGTTTATGACCAAGCACGTGTGTAATGGTATCAAAATAAACTTTTGTGGAAGATTCATGTGTTTCACTGTCAGCATAATCCCTTGACAATGGCTACTTTTTCTCTCAGGTTCTCATGTCCACGCTCTATCAGTCATCACTTTTGCCAGTTAAAAGCTTCCTTTCTCTTTCTTTAGCTTCTGACTGGCTCATGGTAAAGCATTTTGTGGTGGTCTGTCTGAAGGACTATGTAAACCCAAATTGTGTTGTATGCAGGATGTTAAGAAGCTGCACAAGCAAATTCAGAGGTGTTACGCAGAAAACCGCAAAGCATTCCATCCCGTGCAGGTACGTTTAAGCTGACTCCACGCTGACTGTATTGCCACGTGCAAAGCATGTAAGAGAAGCAGCTGTGCCCCAAGTGGTGAGAACTGTAGTAGAGACAAATATTTAAGCTGCCTCTTCTTAATAAAAAATTACTTGTATTGTACTCGATTAGCTTTCAATCCACGTATTATAAAAATCCCTGTATCTATGAAAGCGCCAGATACTGGCCTGCCACTAAAATACTGGTAATGGTTTTATCTGTGATAGGCTTCAAGAAAAAGAAAAGAGACTGTAAGTGCATATATGTCTTTTAAATGTGTCACTACCTGTATGAATATGACTTTAGTACCACTTGCAGCTAAAAAATAATTAAGAGTTTCAGCTTATAATTAAGGCTAGAGAAAGTCTTGTACTGAGAGGAAGCAGATGGGCATGTTAACATTTCAGTATTTTGTACCTCTTGTTTGTTCTTTTCAAAGTTTTACTTGACCAGCCACGGGGGACAGTTGAAGAACAACATGAATGAAAATGACAAAGGATGGGTTAACTGGAAGGTGAATAATTGAGTATTTCTATAAAAAGAGATAAAGAGGTTATGGTGATAGTTTGCTAACTAGGTTGTTAGCTGTGAAGGACCTGTACTTGTTGCCTGTGGGTTTTTCTAAGAGATCAGAGCAATAACGTATCAGAAACAGTGTGGCTCCTTGTGCTTTAACTTAAATAAACCTAAAACTACTTGACTTGAATTTAGCTTAGTTTTTTCCTTCACACATGTACCCCTGCTTTCACTGAACAGACTAAATTCTGTGATAAGACTACCTGATTTAGGCAATTGTAACAGTCATCTGTCTTGACAGTGCTCTTTGGGTTTTTTTCTTGGGGAAAAATAAGACTGAAGCCATGATGCGATTCTCTTGTGTGCACCTTTGCTTCTGTGAAGTTGCCTCTCAAGACTGAAGCGTTCTTTAGAGAAGTAGCTTCTCTCATGGTCAACTTCTTGTTGGTTTTCCTTGCGACTCCCTGTTGATCCAGTATTCCAGCAACTTCAGATGAAGAGCTCTTTGTGTAAATAAAACCAGTTCTACTTCCGTCGTGGCTTGTGCGGTAGCTGCTCCACAGCTACCAGCACGGCGTAAACCTCTCACCCAGCAAGTAATGGTAACAGCATTTCCTCCTGGTTTCACATTTTTAGAAAGGTAGACTTGAAAATTATTTTGATCCTTAGGAGAAATATGGTAAGGTTTGAAGGGAATCACAACAGCTTAGGGATCTGTAAAGTTCTTTGGTGGTTTCAGAAAATTTCCTGATGATTCTTACAAGTCAGTGCAGTGGGGACTGTGGATTCTTTATGCAGAAATCAGTCTGCACTGTGCTGCGTGAATGAGGGACGTGGAATGCTCCATGCTGTGGGACTTACTTTTGCTAGTTCTGTCTTGGGTCTGTCAAGCTTGCCCAGCAATTCATCAGTTGAATCTAACTTCTTTTAACTACCTTTTTGTTTGGTTTGGTGGGGTTTTTTGTTTTGTTTTGTTTTGTTTTTTTGAGGATATCCAAATTAGAACAGAACACTATAGTGAGTTAATAAAGAAAGAAGACCTAGTATATCTGACCTCAGATTCCCCGGACGTTCTCAGTGAGCTTGATGAGAAGAAAGCCTATGTGATTGGAGGACTGGTGGATCACAATCACCACAAGGTAACTGTGGTTCAGTTCTTTACAGCTCTTCTTTTTTTTGGTTTTTTTTTTTTGGCACATTATTTGATGTTAACGCTGTTTATGTGTAAACTACCAAAAATAAATAACAAGAGAACTTCTTCAAAAAAGACTGACTTCAAAAACTTTTTGAAGAAATAGGAAAAACCCACACTTGTGTGTGGTAGCAGTGGCTTGTCATGCAGAATGCAGATGTGCTGAGTTTCTTGGGATTTTACCTTTCCATTTTACATACAGGAATGGAATGAATTCCTCTACTCAGCTGACTGAGGGACATATTGTCAGAAAGAAGGGCTTGGTTTCTGTTCATGCACACTGTGTGTCTGTGTGTGTGCGTGCCCAAATACAGATGAAGAACAGCGCTTGAGTCTTGGATGTCCTTTTTAAATATGTTTGCTTGTCAGGAGAACCTGGCTAAGTAACACACATACCTCAAGGATCTGGTTCCATACCTGTACATGGGATCATGCTGTGTGGACCTGGAATGTCATAGAGAATTCAACTGGAAAAGCAAAGCACTGTTACTGCTTTTCTTCAAAGACACTCCTGTGTAATTCCTGGTGACATATTTAATATTTCAATGTGATGCTAAGAAAGGAGAAGGATCTTAAGTCTTACCAAACGATACTTGAGCAGTTAGTCCACAGGTAAAGACGAGGGGGGAGCTAAAGCAGATCCGTTATCTATATAGTGATCATGCTATAAAGCATTTACACAGTTTTAAAGGGTTTCTTGGTTACTGCAATCTGAGTGACTTTGCACTTAAGCAAAAACTCACCTTTAAAACAGTAAAACGGGCTATGGCTGACATGTTTAGAGCTGCAGCTGCATGAGCAAGTTTTAGTTCGGATCCTTTAGACCATATGTCACAGTGTGGTGTGACATATAATCCAAGTAGTAAGTTTTCCAAAGGTGGGCCTTGAAGTATGTACTGCCTAACTAGGGTAAGTTTCTTTTTGTAAATACCTTCTGAAGTGAGATCATGGCAACTCTTGCTTGTAGTAACCTGTATGGGCTGATCTGAAATGGTGATTCTCAGTCCAGTTGTTTTGGTGTCTTTCCCACAGGGAATTACTTACAAAAAAGCTGTAGAGCAGGGAATTGGTCACGCACAGCTCCCGCTTGGACACTTTGTCAAGATGAACAGTCGGAAAGTGCTGGCTTTCAATCATGGTAAGTTTTAAATCACAAAATAATGACATTATTATAGAACATCCCCACAATATTCAGAATTTGAACCCTCAAAATTTGCACTATACTGTAGATGCCTAAATCTTATTTTATTATGTTGATATTTCT
Organism: Jacana jacana; assembly: GCA_013400555.1. Classification (NCBI taxonomy): domain Eukaryota; kingdom Metazoa; phylum Chordata; class Aves; order Charadriiformes; family Jacanidae; genus Jacana; species Jacana jacana. The sequence goes on along the minus strand of VZTM01023040.1, from coordinate 42,497 downwards.
TTAATCTAGTCACCTTTGGGGTACAGTAATTGCTCTGACCTTTCAATATTTTAGATATGGTTAAATGTAAAGGATGGTGTCTTAGCTACTTAGAAGTGCATCTCCTTCTTATGTTCACTTGTCCCATGAGTAGTATTGCCATTCTCACCATCCTGGTCTTGTTTCCAGGCTTAAGGTGTGAGTAAAACACTGGAAACTCCCCCACGTATTCTATCTCAGGGGAGGAGGATGATGTTTTCACCTCTATGTACAGCTTTGTTCAGCAGTATCTGCTTTGGGTACCTGTAGACCAGCCTCATTTAGTATCAGCAGTATTCCATCTGCTGAGCTTTCATAACTGTATTATTATGTTGTTTCCTGGTTCTAACTGAAGTATGCAATTGCTTAACCAAGTCTTGAATCCCACTCCTTCTAAACTTTCATTGTTATTATTAAATTATCTTTCAATGCCATTAAACAAAAATACATGCAAAATGGAGCCTGCTCAGACCTTTATGGAAAAGTTATCTTACCTTGCTTTATTTCAAGTGTATTTTATTATGTACCGTACTGCTTGATGATAACCTTATTTTCTGAAAATGCCATTGACTGATGAACTGTGTATTTGCATGATCATCAGGATGATTTAAATGTGGAGGAGAATATAGTGTATCACAAGAATAGAAAATTATCAAACTCCATGTATACATAAGATTTTACATGTTCCAACTTTACACGTTGCATTATATAGACAAGAATAGGACTTTGTGTTATTCAGCAAAAGTTAGGATAGCTGTACCTTTCTACTAGAGTTTTGCTGCAATAATCTTATACTGACCTCTAGTGTCAACATTTCTGGAGGCTGTCTTCTACAGGTTTGAGTACTGGGTATAGATTGGGTCACTTGCTTTCACTGAGGCTTTCCTTTATCTGCTTTATGGTCTTGCCCATGTTTCTTGAGCCAGACTTTTAGGCATCTGGCTTCACTGCAATTTAGTTGGTGAGATTTCATTTTGCGTGAGTTTGTCTTCCTTTGCCCTTCAAAAGTATTTTCAGTTGCAGCTGAAAGGCTCTTAACACAGAGACCCTGTTTAAGATAAAGATTATACTATAGCAGTGTTTTACTTGAGGCTTTTTGGCAGGAAAATAACCACAACGCTGCCACCACCAGCTAAAGGTACCTTTAAAGTTGTAATTAAGGCTCTGGTGTATAGTATAACCCCAGTAGTTTACAATCTAAATCCAAACCCACAGCTGTCAAGGGAGGTTCTACTTGGCATAGGGTGGATGGAATCAAGCTGCCTCTGAAATCTCATTTTGTGGAGGTGAGAAAGAGATTTGCACTGAGGTTTTTGTATTTTGCTATGAGAACATCCACCTTACTGTTTTGTGTGTATACAATTGCTCACCCTTTCTGTTTCAGTCTGGTTGTTCTCCCTCTGAGTGCAGAAGTGGAAGCTGGCAGAGTACCATACAGGGCTCACCAGATGAGACTGTGGGACTACTTTTGACAAGTGGGAATGTGGAAAGGCCCATAGAAAAAACTTTCTGGACTGCCTTGTCAGGCTTCCAAGCGTTTAATTAAACGGGCCCTCTGGTGGTGGGAGATCAGCATCGTCATTAATAGGAGAATTTGCTTGTTATTTTACTTACTCATTTGTAATCCTTTTCTCTTGGGATCGAGTCTCCATATTTCCACACCCATTTCAGTGCCTGCATTGCCATGTCAAAATGGCGTGTGGTACACGTGTGTGTGTGTGAAGTGTTTGGTGCTAGAGAACTGACAAGCTGTAAGATGAGACCTGTTCTTTTAACTTGATGGGGAAGTTGCAAACTCGGAAGATTTGAGATCCATGTAAAATACTGTATGCAAAACAACTGCAAGTGTAGCTGAGAGTTTGCCTCCTTCTGTTCAGGTTTGTATCCCAAAGCTTGCATTTTGTAGTGTGTGTTATAGGACCATATTACTCCATTCCAATCTGCAGTGATGTCTGCCAGTTCTTCCCACTGCCTTTTTCTGTCCTTGCCTAATATTTTTATTGCTGCTGCAGCCCATCATAGATGCCTCTGTTCTTCTGTGAAAGCCACTCTCTAGCAGTTCTCTTTTCACTGTGCAGACAAAGGAGGTTTCAGAGCAAAGGAGAAGAAACGTGCTCGTTATACAGTTCTTGTTCTAAAGCCACCATTTGTGTCACAGGTGCTTTATGCAATAACTTTCAGTGATATTAGTACAGTCCTTTGGGAGCTCATACCTTCACAGTCTGTTTCAGGTGAATAACCAGCTTAGTAAAAATGGCCAGCTCTTCAGTATCAATGTCACAGAGAGCAGCTGGCCGTCCAGTAAACCTGGATCCAGGAAACCTCTAGTAAATGTGACACTTTTCTGTAACTTGACTCTCAGTGAGTATGAGATCCATGCTGCTCCTCCATTTCTGAGTGCCTGCCTAACTCTCTTGTTGGTTGGGGTTTTTTTGTCCCCTCCACAGCTCCTTTGATCCTTTCTCATGTGCTGTCGCTTGGCACGGAGAACGCTTGTACTGGGTGCATTCTTTGAAGTCAGCATTCTCCAGTGGTGTTAGCACTATTCCTGTAGCCCCAAGCTTGAAGAGCCAACCCTCTGTCCCAGATTTGTCATCCAAATCTGGCTTCCTCGCCAGCCACAGAGCCTCCTGCTGTTTCAGCTGAACTGCAGTCTGTGTTGAGAGGTTTTTTGGATAGCCTAGGATTTTTTGAAATGAGAATTTTCTGATGAATTTTACATATAAATGCAATCTGGAGCTCTTGTCAATCGGGAAAAGTTTTGGGAGCCAAAACAGGAGGAGGAGGAGGGTGACTGTGTGGTTAAGATGATGGAAATAGCAAGAAGGGGTCACTGTAGCAGAATTGCCTTGTCTGGTTCTGCCTGTTCTTCATCAGCTTTACTCTGAAGATGCCACAATCTAATGCATGTAAACATCTGCAAAGATAGATCTGAGGGGGTGCTTTTATTAACAGTTCACGTGTCTCCCTGTAAAAGAGCTGATGTTCTTGATGTTGCAGTGTTTGAGATCATCCTTGCATACCTGGAGAAGAGAGACTGGAAGGAGGCCTTTTTCAGTGTCTTGCCACAGCGGAAAGGGGCTGTTCCTTTGGGAGAAGGTGATGAATTATCCAAACATGCTCTGTCTGGAAAAGAAGATGAAGACAATGACTCGGAGAGCAACTAGACTTCAGAATGAGTGGATGGGAAAGATGAGACATGCAGTTCATGGGACATGCAGTTGGACTCTGAAGACCCTCCGCTGCCCTTGTGATACTGAATGGACTCAATGCTTGGTAGTTCAATAGTTGCCCTAGAGCTGTTTCTGGGCATGGAAGGTAAAGACACATGGCAGTTTTTTACCCTGAAAATAAATTAACAGAAAACACAGTATTTATTTTATTTCCCTGAGGAAGCAATTCTTTTTATTTAAAAAAAAAATCAATTTATACATGCCAGCTTGCATGTGTTACCCCAAAGCAGTGGTAATTGCTATTTTAGTGGATGCATTCTGCTCCATTTCTGCTCTACGTTTCCTTACAAGCAGTGAATGATGAGTGTTCCTGTGACCTCAAAACCCAAACCAAAACCACTCCCAACAAACCAAGAAAAACAGTGGTTTCCCTGAGCATCTCAACAGAGAGTCACAAGCAACTGAACTGCCTTTATCAGCTCAGCCACGTTGATTTCTGTAGTGTGATCACCTGGCTGGGCTCAGCAGAAGAAATACAGGTGTGGGGTTAAGCAAGTGCTTTATACTTCAGTTGGAGTGGGATGGATGTCTGCCCGAAGGCAAACCGTGTGTCTTGCAACCACATCATGGTGCCTCTTGATTTAAGGTGACACAATCACTTTTGGTTACTTCTTGAGCCTCTTAGGAGAATTTATCTCATGGTCTCAGAAGATGAGGAGGAGTCCCTCAGTTTCAGTAGACTTGCTTTATCTGATTCTGTGTGTACTTTATTGTCTGTCAAATAGTCTCCTTTT
>VZTM01023040.1:0-38097 GCA_013400555.1 Jacana jacana | reverse complement strand
GTTGCATTAATGGTTGGCTGTTTGTGGGTGGAATCACCAGCACTAGACACGACGGTGCGGCTGTCGCGATTCACTGTCAGGCAGCAGGCTGCAGCTAGGCAGAAGTCCTCAGGGAGGGAGAGGGGACATTTCAAGGAGCCCTTGAAAGGACCATTCTTGCAATGAGTTCAGTGTGAAGTTACTGGTTAAAACAATTGGTTGGAGATCCTGAAAATCACCCCAGCATCAATTGATGAGAGACTGAAACCTGTCTATGAATAGATAGTCTGAGAGAGGAGCTGGTAAAAGCGAGAGGGCTTGTGCTGTTTGTTAGACCTCCTGTCCTTGCCATGATGCCACAGATCATCGTTACAGACAGGGAATTTAGGGGAGAACTTTGTAGTGTAGGGCTGGTGGTTGGACTCAATGATCCCAACGAGTTTCTGCACCTGTGGTCTGAGCTGGGAAGGGGACCAGAGTAATGATTGCTTTGGGTGACTGGCGTTCGGACGGTCGGTCCCAAATTTGCTGCTGGTTGATTTGAGGCTACAGGTTAGTGTAGCCTCACCCTGCTGCATCCAGCACTCAGCACACCTGGGCGTGTGCAGTCGTGTGTGAGCCCTAAGAAAGCAGAATGGAGATTGCCCATGAAGTCTTAGCTCTTAGACTCCTTTCCTGCAGTGGGAAATGGGAATGGAGGTGGTAGTTGTTACTACAGTCAAACTGATTTGAAGTGGAGGCGGGGCCTCCTGGAAAGAGTACACTCTGCTCAGCTCTGAGCAAAGCTTCTCCTAAACGCTGTGCTAACAGGATTTCTTTTCTTCCCCCTCTAACAGCCAGATGGTTTAAATGAGCCTGTCTGCCCTGAAACCTGCTCTGGAATTCCTGATTTCCTGCTCTGGGAAATAAATGGAAGTACAGTCAATTTATCATCTTTCTCTGGCTCTGTGAGAATAAATTGACCAAAGTACCGATAAACCCCAACCCTTCTGCTTTCACAGCTCACTCACAAGGCTTGACAAAGGTCCAGATGCATTCTGTCATTGTGTGGGCCTCTAGTTCAATGGCTTGAGATTTGCATGGTGGTTTGAATGTGTGTTTGGTGACGTGCTGTCCATGGCCCATCTCCCGCTACTGGATGCTACAATTTGTGATGCTCCTCTGCTAATAATGGGAGCCATGGAAGCAAATTGTAGCTTGCTGTGAGGCAGACATCTGCGGTCACTCTGCTGGCCAGATTTTGGAACTCCAGGGCACTGTTTTCCCCAGTGCCAAGGGCTTGATGTGCATCTCTGCAGATCATGTGTGCGTGCCCCTCTTCTTGCCCCAGGATGTCTGTGACTGTACAGTCAGGTCTGCTCACAAGAGCTCTTTGTGCAGGCCTGGCTGAGTCACATAAAAAGATTAGCGTGATGCCAAAAAGAGTGGCTTCTGTGCTTTTATCCCTTTAGCTCACTTCTTATGTACCTATGCAGCATGATTTGGTGCAATCACTTGAGGATTAAAGATAATGAACATTGATTTATTTTAACAGGGAGTCTGAACATCTGTCTTTATATTATAAGGGCTGAGTTTACATATTTTCCTATGTGACGTGCCTCCAGGGGATATGTGTTGTTTGGGGGTGACTGTGGCACAAGTGAGGCTTCTGCTGGAGTGTGAAGGCAGGATGGCTTCTTGTTTCCATAGCACTTTCTCAGTGGCAATTCTTCCTGGGGAGCAGTGCATCCGCTTGTGCTGGGCCCGTGTTTTTCAGTGTTGAGAGCAGGAGACATTCTTTCTGGCTTTCTGGAAAACATTTTGAAATAGCAAGCTATCAGCAGCTTTGCTGAGACACGTTATCAGTCTTAAGGTTATGGTGGGCTGGCTTAGCTTTGTTCTGTACACAGCTGACAGCACAGAAGCATATCCACACTTTAGCAAGGAATCATCCTTGGACACTACTGGGAAAAGGACAGACTATTGCTTTGGCAGTTTCTTCTTTTTCCAACTTGCTCTATTGTAAGATTACTCTTCACCCACTCCTCCTGCTGGAGGAGTTAGAAGGAATAGCAAATGCTGATAGCATTAGAGGTGGTGTGAATGGCTTTGTTCAAATGATAATGCTCTGGGACTGAATTTTCTTGCTTCTGTGTGCTTCAGAAGGGACAGAAAGAGGTGACAGTGGTGTTTCTTGGGGTTCTTCAAGACTGGCACATCCCCAACTTTGTTGGCAGAAGGAGGAGTTTCAGTTTGTGTATAACTTACAGGCACAGATTTTAGTGAAGAGATGAACCTCTTGCTGCTGTGCTCTTTCTAGCAAGAGGCAGATAGAGTTGTATAGAGGGTCTTGTGCATCTTAGTGATACTCTTAGTGAACATAAATTCAGGTTTTAAGTGTAATATGAAAATCATATTGTCACTGAATTCGGTGATTCTGATTTGGGTGCTGTTGCAAAGACAGGAGTTAGAGCAGCTGAAGATTCTCAGTCCCTGTGCTGTTTTGGTGCATCCAAGGCATATGGCATCTTATCATTGCAACTTCTGTGGCTTACCCTGCTTAACCTTTTGACTTGCCACTGATGACCTGGATGAAGACCTGAATAAAAACAAAAGAATAACTGTAAGTCTAACTTTATAACTAGTAAAAACTGTGTAGTATAATGTACAGGTGGTATTTTTCCCAGTGGGGTTTTGAGTGCTCCAGAAACTTTCTGCTTTTCCTGTAGTAACCAGAGCTGTATCAAAGAGTGTGGGGTTCTTTGGAGTTAGGAGCGTTTTTGCTTCCGGCTGTGCATGATAAAGTTCAAGCACAAAGTTGGTTTTTCATAGAAGGAGAAAACAAGGTTATGGGCATTTAACTTATGCCTCACAACCTCACTGCAGGTTTTACCTGGACTGGTTCATTTCCCCTTCTGGTCCTCTCCAAGGAGGAGAGTGAGGCTTTAGTAGAGCTTGAATATTAATGTTCTCTGCTGGGCCTTCCTTAGAGTTCAGCACGCCTTTGTCAGTCGGTTTTGAGGAAATCAGGCTGTACACAAAGCCTTTCTCTGAAATGTGAAGGTAGCAGAAATTCTACTGAAGTTCCCACTTGCAGATTTGGAAGTTCAGGGGTGAATTCAAGAGTTCCTTAACCTTACTTCTTATTTTCAAAGGGCTTATAAGAGAGATGCTGTAGGGCTGCCTCCCCCCAGCCCACAGCAGCCCAGAGCTCGTCTGGGAGAGCACAATTTTCCACCTGGCACCAAACCTGAGTGCGCCGAGGTCTGAGTAACCCATTTCTGTGTCCTGTCCCCTTATCACTCAGCATAGCCACCGCTGGGCCAGCCTGTTCCTTCCACCTTAGCAACCCCACTCCATTCAGGCCAATGAGAAATTCAGGGGTTTCCACAGATGTACACAAGCACATGCTGTTCAGAAAGGGATGCAGATGCATCTGTTTGTTACCTTCTGTGCTTGCTCTTGCAAACCATTTCTGGATCTCCGTAACGGAATCTGTCTGTAAAATTTGGCCGAGTTTTTCCAGCACCTGGAAGATGTACAGGATGGTGACCATGAAGGAAGAGAAGCTGTTTCGCCACCGAGTTTTTGTGTGCGTTTGAGTTTAGCTCTAGCCAGGTGAGCATGGAGTTTTACAGCTGGGCTGATTGCCCAGCCTAAGATGTCCCACCAGTTTTGACCCAGTGTGAGCAAACGCCACCAGGCTGCACAAGGTGAAGGTGATGGTGATGCAGTGTGAGGTGATGCTGAGTGAGTGCCATGTACACAGTGCTTCAGAGGCACAGGAAGGAAATCACAAGCAGTGGTGCCTGCGTGCAAAGCCTCTTGCGTGTGACATGTAGTATTTGCAGGCTGTGTTTTAGAGAACGGGTTTCAGCCCACATGCCAGCTGCATTAATCCCCCAGTGATTGCCAATAGCACCTCCCAGTTAGGTGAAAGCAACTCAGAGCAAACTCTGAACATCAAATTAAGTCTGTAGAATCCACAAGGGGCGGTGGGCGGGATGGGACAGGACAAATAACACCCCACACCATCCTCAAGAGAAAGAAAAATATGTAACATCATAGGAAGCCAGATACTCCAGCACTCAAGTCTTACCTTCATGTCCTGATTCAGGTAGCTCAGGTCCACGTTCGCATTCTCCTGGACATGAGGACCATGATGAAAGTTGACAGATGGAGAGGAAGGCTGGGTGACAGACACACTGCGGGTTCCCTGTTGAGTTGCAGGTGGTGTAGAGGCTTGGGATTGTTTTTTCAAAAGCTTTTCCAAAATAGAAAACAATGTGTAAAGAATCGGCTTGACTCCATTTAAGCAGCAATTGAAGACAATGTGAAGTGTACCACTAATGCTAGACCTCAGCAAGGGTGTGAAGCAGAAAACACCTCTAAAACTGTTCTTCAGTTGAATATGGATCATTACAGCTTCTCATACACCGTCACCAAGTATCATAACAGATACCCGTGGCTTAACGTGCCACATTGGACTTTTCCTTTTTGCTGAAGAAAATGTGTAGTATTGTAAACGATGGCTGGCTTTGAGATACCTTTTTGAAATGGGGGTGTGTTTTGGAAAGAGCTGGGTTCTGACACAAGAATGAAAGTGATGCCGGGTAGCTACTAACCATACAATCATAGAATCAATTTGATTGGGAGATCTTTAAGATAGAAATCAGGTGAGGAAGGCATTAAATCTGTGGTCTGTTTGCCTTTCCGTCATGGGTTTGTAGTGCACTGCTGAGCCACTACTCGTTTCTCTGTGCACAGGCTTCAGAAGTCTATGAAAGGCCCAGGAACGAAAAGGTGACTGGCAGAAGGTTCTGTTCATAAGTGCAGAGGAAAAGCAAAAGGCAGTTGACAGCTGCTAAGGAACAGTAGTTTGCTGTCTGTGGCTACATGGCAGTACCTGTCCGTTCGGTATTTTGCAGCCAAACCCCAGTAAATACAATTTGAAGAACCGTGTTCTGCCAGTATAAGTGAACAGTAAAAATAAAGCATAGGCTTTACTATACCCATCTCAGGAACCAAGGAGCGACGTTCAGACAGACACCCACCTCCCCAGTTGAAACAGAAAAGTTAGGAGAAAAGGGAGTCCTTTTATTGAGGATTTTAGTATTTCCAACCGTCTTCATAGTGCCCTCTGCTGTCCAGTACCAGTGCAGCCACACTTCCTTTCGTGTTTTTTCCTCCAGAGCGTGCAACCCTCCTTGTGCAACCCTTTGTGATGGAACACTAACTTAGCCCTCAGCTCTCCTACAGGGGTGACAGAGACGAGTAACTCGAGAGCCTGCAGCTCCGACTAAAGAATTCTTGCAGACAATCTTTTTCTACTAAGAGACTTCATGAACAAAGCTGCAAAGTTGGATCTAAACACCAGCGTTAGGCTGCTAGAGAAGAGTGTCAGCAAAAGTCACACTTGGCAGTAAAGTCATCTAAAGAGTCTTTGTGTTGTGCAGGGAGGAGGCTCTTTGTTGTGCTTCTTTGTTGTCTAGTGTGATGTTTCTCCCCAGTGTTTTGAAACAAAGTGAATTGCATTCCTGTCTTCACTGGGTTTGACCATTTTTTCTTGCTAGCAAAGCGCAGTGACATTACAGAGCTGAAAGTGATACAGTTAGAGCTTAGTTCTCAGCCCGCTTGGCACCATCTCCCTTCCAAGCTCTCGTGTTCTACACAGGGAATCCTCACCTCCCTCTTTTGGGTTCTGCGCTGTCCTGAGCAGCCTGAGAATGTGGATTCAGATCACAGTGTTGAGAAGCAAGAGTGCTGAAATAGAGAGCTGTGTCTGTATCACCCTTACCTTTTCAGGAGAAGTAGGCTTGCTTTGAATCCTTTCAGGAACATCTGCATGTCCTTCTGGAAATCAACAGGCAGAGTGTTTTCTCAAGTTGAAACAGAAAGGCCATAAGATACACCTTAGGTTATATTGGGTGGGGAACAGCACATTATTAATTACAAAGATGCGTGAGCCATGTTTTAGCTCTCTAAAGAGATGTATTGCTTTCTTTTTCTGTTTGCTTTTACTACTTCACGTAGCAGAGTAATGCGATTATTTGCCATGATGCCTAAGAAATCAGAAAAAAATCCTAGAAAGTGCATTTCATAGATGTGCTCATACAGTGCTGTGCAACTGCTACTGCAGAACATGGCTTACAGATGGAATAATTGCTCACAAATGTGGAATTCTTTGGTGTTTTGTGAGCATATAATCTCTAAAAGCTTTAAAGATGCCAGGGTGTCCTGGTTGGAGGTAAAACAAACCAATTTTCTGTTCAGTAATTTTACATTTTCAGCTGGGCCTCTTCTAACTGTCTGAACTCTGAAATTAATGGCATATTTTTCAGCAGCTCTTCACTCTCACAGTGATAAGAACTGATTACACCAAGGAATGGTGCAGTGAGGCCCTTGCTTATACTTATTGCTATAACCACCAAGGTCAGGTAATTCTGTTGTTTGCCCTGTTGGAGGGTGGGAAGCAGAAAAGCACAGAGGGATCACACCTGCAGGGAGGAACGGCCAGGACAGGTGACCCAAAACTGAACAACTGGGGTGTTCCATCCCATCCGCATCATGCTCAGTATAAAAGCTGAGGGATCAAAGGGTCAACTCTCTTCCTTCAATGGCCAATGTCTGAGCAGGACCCTGTCTGTTCATCTGCCTCTGATCCCAATCCAAGCATTCCTGACTCCAGACCTGGAATCCAGTTGGTATTGATCACCGAATCCAGTCTGGGACCTTTCCTGATGTCTGCCAGTGGTGTGATCGTCATCCTGGGACCTTCACACGGTTTTGTATATATTGTGTGTCTTTTGTGTATTTTGTATCTATTTTGCTGTTTTCTTTTTATTTTAATGTTATTATTAATACTTTAGTTTAGTTCATTCTAAACTCATAAATCTCCTTATCCTCTTCCTCTCCTTTCTTTCTGGGGGGAGGACGAGCCATCAGTCAGTCTGGTTTTGGTAATTTTGGCTGAAACCATGACACAGGGTAATTAGCGAGGCCAAATCTTGTAAGATGTGGTGACTAACACACACTGAACGGAAGAAAGACTTGCCTTTCGAATGTGTGTTCACTGCCCTATATTCCCTTAACCCAGACCTGAGCTGCAATGACACAGTGCCCCTGGCTCACACCCAGCTGCAGCCTTAGCAGCACAGGTTCCTCCTCTGCTGCTGTCTCACAGGTCAGTTTGGTGCCCCTACTCACGTGTCGTGGACTGTGACGTGCCTGGCTTCCTTTGCAGGAAAGCCTCGAGGCTTAGAAGGGAGTGGGTGGCAGATGTGTTGCTTCTGCCGTTCCCAGTTGTTCCCACACGTTGTTCTTGATCAGCTTCATGCTGGGGGATGACTCTGTTGGCAGCAGCAGGGTATTGTCCTAAAAAGCTGCTTCTTACAAGACAGACCGGGGTGTTGTTTAATCCTGTGCAAAACCCAAAAGGATAAAGCCTTTACTGTGGTAAACGTGCAGGAAACTTCTCAGGTGATCTGCAAGGAGACTGTGGGTTTCAGTCAGAGTCACAGCATTTACTGAAGAACTAGAATCTTCCTTTCTTAGCCCAGGTGTAAGGAATTCTCTAAGCAAACACTACTTTTATTGTTACTGTAGGTCAAACCAGATTTAATTTGGCAAAGAGGCAGTGCCATTAAGTAGCTGATGAGGATTTTCAGAACCTTGATTCTGTTTAGTATTTGACATAAGACAGATATTAAGCAGAAAGTAATTATGGCTCAGCATTTCTCTGCTGAGAATACAAAGATATCCACCCCATTAATCTGGCTAAGCCATATAAGACTATGGTCTTTGCTGCCTTTGGTCAGCTTGTCATTTTTACTTGGTTCTACAAGAAGAGAGAGATACACACACAATACATACTTCATTTGGTATGTGTTCTAGATTTTTACTTTAGGTGTCTATATATAGACTTACAGATATGCACACCCGCACTTGAGTACAGTATATGTTGGGTGGTTCATCTGAAAGGAATGGCAGAAGCTTTGTTCCTTCAAAGCCATCCCCTCCGAGATGCTATAAATTCAGTTTTAGTCAGAACTGATTGGGTCCTCCATCATCCTTCATCCCTTATTACAAAAGTCTGATCACAGACTCATCATTTACCAATACCAATCCTGGTGCAATGCCCACTTCTTCTGACAGTCCCCAGGGAACTCAGCAGAGACTCTTTTTTTCCCTTCATGACCCCTCTGTGCCTTCTGCAGTGTAAATGTGGCTGCATGTCAGCAATTTTCTTTCGGCTGCTGCCAGCTGTCTGCTGGTTGTCTTTGTGCAACCATACAGGGTCAGCTTCTGAAACACAAAGCCCATCCCTAGAAGTGCTATTTCTTCTGCTGATGCAGATGGCCCACCGATTTTGAGTGTATTCTGTGTGGGTGTAGGCAGAGTAACCACAGCTAGATATAGCAGGCTGCAGAGCAGCACGGTGTTTTTAGAGCACCAGGTTACTCTCATTAAATGCTGTATTGTGTCATAGGTTGCTCCTGGAAGGGTACAAGTCTTATTTAGGTGAGTGTGAACCAGAGAAATTGTGACAGCCTGTCTCTGACCCTTATGGTACACTTGTGAACACAGAAGGACAGAGGAAGTAATTATTTGAGCTTAAAAGAAATCCCAGACCGTTGCCTTGGTGTAATAGTTTTAGTTGTACCTTATAAGGATTCTAGTGCTGCTAACCTTTATGCTGCCAACCTGAGATCAGTCATTGCTGAGGGCAGGTAGGGGTGCTTAGCAGCTTGGAATGAAGGTAACAGCTTGTTTTTATGAAATGCTTCTCATAGAAACAGGAAAGGGGAGCCATGGGTGCTTTTGAATAAAAGGGTGTTACGCTGGCATTCTCTTGTCCTTGCCAGGGCCATTGTCCAGGTTAACAGCGTGGTCCCTCAGCAGCTCTTACCTTGCATGTGACAGACCATCCGAGGATGAGGAATGTTCCTGGACGAGTAGTAGTAGATTTCCCCTGAGCAGTTCAACTCAGAGTAACGCCGGTTGTTCTGCGACATGGTGTTGGTATTTGTTGCACAACCTTTCTTTTTCTCTTGCTGAAGGTTTTTCAGCAGAGCAGGTTGGCTCTTCTGCTGATTGCCTGAGGCCAAATGCTGGAGGTGAAGTAAAGAACATGAACTCACTTAGACTGAATGGTAGCAGAAGCTTCCATTACGGTTGTTCTTGTTATTTTTGCCTCTGCAGAATTTGGAGAAGCTCTAGGCACAGAAGGGTGGAAGCAAGGTGCCTGCTGCTCCACTTTCCTGAGGAATGCTGGTACATCATGTTTTGGGGATCTTAGAGGTGTTACTTGACCAAAATAGCAGCAAAGAATGTTTTTAATATTTAAATTAGTTAAATGAACTGCAGTGATGCCACAAACAACTGGACATTTGACAGAATGATGTTACCAGCCGGCACTGTCATTTTTACATGCTAGATAAAATCCCACCCAGAACTTTGATTACTGTTGCAGTATTCAAAAATACTTACAGGCTTCTCGTTTCCTTATGCAGGATGTGGTCAGCTGTTCTTCACAGTAGTCTTATATCTGACTGTGTTAATGGACTCTTGAGACAAAATATAACTCAGGTAATTTATTGCTTTTTCAGCAGTTCTGAGTCTATACCTGGCAAGCATGTAAGTGGTGGTGTAATGGACAGAAAGGTCCAACTCTGAGAGAGAAGCAGCGCTGTAGAGGACCTCCTTCTTGACAGACTACCAGGTCGGTGGTACGTTTTTGCGACCTGCAGCAGGTAACGTTCACTGTGTAGCAGGGATCCACGTCTTTCCTCAGGTGGGGGTCCTGAGCTGAACAAAGAGCAGCTGGTCTTGTCTGCTCTGCTGACAAGGGCTGGTGATGCGGGAAAACTCTAGAACCTCTCCTGTCCCTTGTGACACCAGGGAGCTGTGCACCACCAGGGCAGCAGCACAGCCATCTCATTCACCCGTCATTAGTGGGGGGAAGAGCTTGAATACCTCCAGTTCATCCTTTATGGTTTTAGTCCTCTTCCTCTTAAACATGAGAAGAATATTCATAGCCAGAAATAACAGATTCCTGATATGTAGATAATCAGTATTTGCACGTGGACACAGAAATAAAGGGCTGTGCAGGGGACTATAAATTCACCTGACCCTGGGAATTCACACTTTTGGACAAGTCTTTAGGGATGTTTTTTTTTCTAGAGTAAAGGTGCAGTGCTCCATAGCTTCAACAGGTGAAATTCTCATCAAGTAGGATTAACGGGGTGAAATGAGCAAGCACGCAAATGGCTTTTCAGGCATGAAGCAAGAAGGATCTTCAATAGCACCATGTAATTGCTGGTTGAATCTCATACCAGGAAGAAAATTTAGAAATTGATATTGCAACATGGCCGTTGGTTATGGCCAGAGATGTCTCCAGTGGTGCTTTGTCCCTAAAAATAAGATTCCCGGTCCACTGAGGTTGCAACTCCCGCCCGCTTTTCAGGAATCCTTAGACATTCTCTGCGTTTACAAGCGTTATTCTGGAGATGCAGACATGAAGCCACGGGCTGGTTTGTGTATCTCGGTTTCACAGGGTCTTACTTCCTTCCCACTGCTCTTACTCCAGAAAGCACAGCTACCAGAGATGACTTTTCCCTCCCTGTGAGGGTGTGCTTTTGGTCCCACTGGGGGGCCACAGCAGTCCATGAGCTCATCATCTCCAGGCCTACCTATGTCAGGACATTGTACCTGCCAGTGACTGCTACTCATTCCACTTTTTTTGTTGGTTCTGTTGGTTTCTAAAGCCAGCTTGGGAACAAAGAGGAGGAGAAAAGCTTTATCTCTGAGGCCAACAACGGATGTAACTTTCTTATCCTGATTTTAACATCCCTTGCAGAAAAATCAGGCACATTCCCTTGTGTTTTGTATTCATCTAAAGTGGGAATAGATGGCACTGTCCACCAAGTTGGAGCAAAGGAAAAACTGGAAGAAGTGTGTGAGGTTGGAGGGGAAAAAGGACTGTGACTGGCCTGACTCTGTTGTGATGGCAAATGTTTGGATAACTTACAGGCTAAGATGCTATTGCATATTTTCAAGAGCAGGCAGCTGATAGCAGAAGCGTTGAGAAAGGGTCCATGCAGCTGCTGGCTCCTGATCCTGCAGCCCAAACTGGCCTGTTACCATTGCTTTGTTGTTAGGCTCGTGTAGAGAAGAGGCTGCTGTTATGAAGGCACAGAGGTGGCATGAAGCAGGGGCTGAATTTGAGATGTCACACATGGGGAGACAATGTAGCAGGAGTCCTGCGGCATGTGTTAAGATGTATATTGTGTTTCTAGAAAGCATTATTATCAGTTCTTTTTAAATCAGGCAACAAGGTAGGCATGAAAATTTGGATCTACTTCCTCATGAATGCTCTGTGTCTGTGGATGGGGAAGAGCACAACAGAGCCAGAGTTAACAGAAGATACCTGCATCTTTCATACATGTGAGAGAGGGAGGGCATTGGTGGGAGGAGGAATTCAAGAAATTCAAAGGATGTGAATAGCTAAATGTATTTCTTTGGGCCTACAAAATTGGGTGTATTACCCCAGAGCAGTGGTAATTGCTATTTTAGTGGATGCATTCTGCTCCATTTCTGCTCTACGTTTCCTTACAAGCAGTGAATGATGAGTGTTCCTGTGACCTCAAAACCCAAACCAAAACCACTCACAACAAACCAAGAAAAACAGTGGTTTCCCTGAGCATCTCAACAGAGAGTCACAAGCAACTGAACTGCCTTTATCAGCTCAGCCACGTTGATTTCTGTAGTGTGATCACCTGGCTGGGCTCAGCAGAAGAAATACAGGTGTGGGGTTAAGCAAGTGCTTTATACTTCAGTTGGAGTGGGATGGATGTCTGCCTGAAGGCAAACCGTGTGTCTTGCAACCACATCATGGTGCCTCTTGATTTAAGGTGACACAATCACTTTTGGTTACTTCTTGAGCCTCTTAGGAGAATTTATCTCATGGTCTCAGAAGATGAGGAGGAGTCCCTCAGTTTCAGTAGACTTGCTTTATCTGATTCTGTGTGTACTTTATTGTCTGTCAAATAGTCTCCTTTTCAGACAAAAAAAACCCACAGTCTGAGCCTTGGCTGGAGGTTCTGCTGTAATTTCTTTCTAAGTGACATAAGTGCTGTTGCCAAGTCCTGAAACGGACCCCTTGGGAGTATGGCTTCCCTTCAGCCCTGTGGGGCTGCCCCAGCCCTTTCTTCTGCAGGGACTAACCAGGTAGCTGCAGGTTCTGAACCAGTGCAGGTTTCACACGGGTCATCTGAGGAGCGTAAGAAGACACATCGTGACTGTTTGTCTGCTGAGCTGGAATGGGGGGTAAAACACAGGCTGTCTTGCATCTTTGCCAGTGACAAGAAATAAACACAGCCACCCATGGCCATGCAGATGTTCTTAAGTCAGGCTGTTGTAAACGTGAAACTTCCCTGCCTGTGGAGAAAGAGACAGAAGAAAGAGGTGATCGGGTTTGTTGCTCTTGGAAGGCCCCTAGTGCTACCTCCACAAGGTCACAGCAGGCTGGTGCACGGCTGCTGCCTCAGTCAGCTGGTCCTCCTGTCCTCACCTGTGCCTTAAGCCAGCAGTTGGCATGGCTGCTGTTTACCTTTTCTCTGTTCCTGCTCACCTGATCAGGGCACACAAGGCTGAAGCCCATGCCCCTTGCCACGAGCTGTCTCTCCAGGATGCTGTCCTTGGGAGTGGTGAGACCGAGTAGACTGGGGTGTCAGTGGGCACAGCCCTCTGACTGCTGCTGCCACCCTCAGCCTTTCAATAGCCTGCAGTTCTGCAGCTTCTAGAAAAGGTTGTTCTTGGTGGACCTGGACTCACACCAATGAGATGTCTAATCCTTTTCTAAGTGCATTAGATGCTTGGCTGTTTGTGGGTGGAATCACCAGCACTAGACACGACGGTGCGGCCGTCGCGATTCACTGTCAGGCAGCAGGCTGCAGCTAGGCAGAAGTCCAGAGCTCGCAGAGGATACCTGCATCTTTGATACGTGTGGGAGAGAGAAGGGCACTGTTGGTAGGAGGAATTGAAGAGTCAATGCATGTGGTAGGTAAGGTAGAAGTCTTTCATACTGCTGTTCTGTTAATATTTGCGTCAAATCTGAGCAGGAAATAGTTTAGTGGGGATCACAACTGTCTGTCTACAGAACAGGGTGTAATATACAAGCCTTTTTTTTTTTCCAGTTTTTTATGATTGCTTGGGATTTACAAGTAGTTGCTATAAACCCAACTGAAGCAAATGGCCAGCTGGAGTCGTTAAAAGGGAGCTGCCATTTTGATCTCACGTAGCACAGTGTTGTCTTTATCCAAATACAGGAAATGAAAGAGAGGTTCTGGAACAGCATTTTCCTGAGGTGCAGCATGAGGAGCTTAACATTCTTTGGTAAAGTGAGGAATGAGGTCATGTGGGAAAACTTGTTTTTCCCAAATCAGGGGGATATATTCACTGTCAGGGAAATTCAATCTAATTCTGTGACTAGGATGTCTATGGAGAGGTACTGGTGCTTATGCTGCAAGACAACATTTCATAATGTGTTGAAGAGATGAGGACATCTGGAAAAGGAGAAAGGGAGGATCCTACAATCTTAGCATGGATGGAGTCAGGCAAAGGGCAGCAGTGTTAGTTGCCAAAGTTACATGCTCTGTGAGGGCTGCGCACTGTACGGTTCCCCCGTTCGGCTCAGACTATCAACTTCAGAGAAAGGTAAAAGGATGAAGTATTACTAAGGTGTCAGAATCTGCAAGTAATTCTGGCACTTTCCCTTTTCACGCTTTCCTCTCCCAGAGCTGATCCCTATTGCTTCTACTGTAGTGCTATAAAAATACTGAGATTATTTTTCAATTTGAAAAGGATTAGCTCTTCTGCACATGCATTCTGTGGTGTTATGAACAACATTTTTTCAATATTTTTCCAATAATTTTCTTTGGTTTCAAAAGTTGTTTCTTAAAGCACTGGTTTTCAGGAGGGGGTATCTGTGTCCATTGGAAGGTGGTTCTGAAAGACTTGTAGTCAAAGCTGGGGAGACAAAACATCTGTTCCAAAGCAGCATCCAACTTTTTGATTAAAAAAATAGATTCTAGAGTAAGCAGCTTTAGCTACAGTCCTGGTAGCAGTCCTGTGCAATTTGCCAGGCAATTCAGAGGCTTGTGACCTACATCAAGATAAAAATTTACAGTAAAGTAAAACCATGAAGTACTTTGTTGTCTCCATTCCTACAATTCCTAACTCCAGCCCTAGAGTGATACAGGAAGGAGCATTCAATACCATATTGTGGAGATCACTTTCACAGTGCCAGATGTTCTTCGGGCAAGAGAATTACCATCTCTGGTTTTGATCACATTTGTGCCAGTTGCTAGCTAATAGCACTTTAAAAGCAAAACAGCCTGGGACAATAAATAGCAACTGTTAGTCCATAAGGACAAAACAAACAGAAATGGTGGATAAAAGCTAATTTGAGGAAAGTCTGTGATCTTTCCATGTTCAAATACCTCCTCCATGTTCAAATACCTCTAACCTCCCCATCCAGGGGATGGGCTGTGACTTTTTAAGATCTAGATCCTTTCATGAACAGGCAGTTGAAGACATTGCACAGCAGTTATTATCAGTGCTTACTATCAATTTGGAGACTGTTCACTCCTGGCTGAAGTCCAGGATCTTATCAGTCCTTTCAGAAATGGATTTAGTAGGTTCAATAATGCCACGTACGATAACTTAACAAGTAGGAAAGTTTATTCAGTGGGTAAGTGCCCCTCATGGTTCTGATTTCAGGATAAAATCAGGCAGTGAAGTGCTTTGCTTCTCTGAGGTTTTTCTTTCCACCTATTTATCTTACCAATACCTGACAACCAGAATTGCATTTTTGATCCAAAACTTCTGGCAGTGGGCATAAAGCTTCCTTCTCCTCCCCTTGTACAGTCATGTGCACAGAAAAGCTGAGGTAGGGCTGAAGAGGAAAGCCAAGAGAGCTCTACAGGCAGCACATTCTGCTGGGTTTGCAGGTCACTTTTAACTTTTTGTGTGTTTTGGATTTATATATTGTATGCAAATTATAGCACTGGTTGGCACCCTGGTGTTCTAGCTTGTGGCACGTTATTTAAGAGAGCACATTTATTTCTTGTTTGCAATCTCCATGCCTGGATGTGTTATTCTCAAGATTTTCAAGAGAGACACCCTTGCATATTTCAGGCATGGCACACTAAGGCATTGCACTGGAAGCATGGGTGAGTCGCTGTACTGTTTCAAACCACCCTTTGGCCAAAGGAAAGGACAAGGAATTAATTTCTGGTAACAGAAATAAATATTTATATGTAGTGCTCTCAGGCATGTCTTAAAGATCCTTCTTTGAATCCCAGCTTCAGCTGTACAAAGTAAACAAAACTGTTGAGAAACGGGCAGGGAAATTCTCTGCTTCACCCTGCTGTCCCCAGGAAGATCAGCCCTGGCATGCTTGTCTAACCAGGTCTTGCAGGCCTCTGAGATGATGGCACTGCACCATCTCCAAGTAATCTACCTTTTTTGCTATCTGTACCCAGAGAAAGTTTTTATTTTCTCAGGTGTAATTTGATTCTTCCTTGTTTCAGTTTGAGTCGTGTTTTTTTTCCCTGGCTACCATGGAGATGGAGAATAGAACATTAAAAAGAAAAGCTGCACAGAAGCTCTAGAAGAATATGATCACTGTGTTTCACTATCAGGCATCATTGCTCTGCTTAGGAAAGCTCCAATTTTCATTGTTGAGCTTGGTAAAGTTTTGGGTACTGCCAGAACTATTACTCGGCAATCCTTAGCACTTGCTGAACAGCAGAATACATCCAGGGATCTTTACAAGTATCTAATAACATCTTAGCAAGGCAATTGAACCTGAAAAGAAAGTCTCAGAAGCAGGAAATATGAAGGGGATATCACAGAAAGTCAAACCTTCTGGCTGAAATGGGCAAACATTCTTTTAGTGGCATGCAGCAGGGGGGCCACAAGAAGAGGGCCTTTTGCCTTGTCCCCTTCCCATTGAGACTCGGCCCCACTGGTTATGGATTGGACATGACAGATCTCAGAGATTTCTAAAGTCTGGGACCCCAGCAGCATGCTCTGCATCTGTGTTGTGGCAGTTTCCCAAGCACTGTGCTTCTGCAGGTTAGTGTACTGCAGGTTAGTGTACTAACCCCCTGCTTGTCCTTTTCCTGGATTCAGGTCAATTTATCTTTGATTTGATTTCCACATAGACTCAAGTCCCACGTTGTGCGTGCTCATTGACCCTGTGTTTGCAATTGTGTTGGATTCTAGACTTGGCTCTGCAGGCGGGCATCTGAATGACTGGAGTGGAAAAGACCTCTCTCAGGTCCCCACTGCAGGTGGGACACGGGCTGTGCCCACTCATTGCGCCCCAGAGCCAAGGAACTGAAAAAAGAAAATCTTCTGAAGTACACCTGGGACTGTTGGGCTTGCCTTTGAACTATTTTTATCTACTGACATCTGTCCCTTTTCTGAAACTGCTTCATAACCTGAACCTTCCTTTGGAAGCTTTGAGGAAGATCAGGTATCAACTACTTAAATGCATAGTTAGCTAAAAATCAATAGGTGAATGATGCTGTAAATGTGTGTTAGCTTATGAATGCTGTCACGCTGCTGATGCACACTTTATAATGCCACAGATAGCTCTAAGAGTGCATTTGGAGGTTAATCTGGTTTGGATCAGTAAGGGGGTACCTCAGTCTAAGTGCTGCTGCGGAAATACAAGGGGAAGATTTTGCTGTGCACTGGGCAGATCTAGGTGGCTTGAGTGAATTAACAATGCATTTACCTGTTTGTAAAAGAGATCTTGAAGGCAGCAACTCCTAAAATCCTTAAAGCTCAAGGATAAGCTCCAAGAAGTTGGTATTGGTTTATATTATTGGAAAGTATCTGTTTACTCTGCAGGGGGATTACAAAATGATCTTTGAGTAAGCACACTTGGGATAAATTACTCTGAAAGGTAGAGCTGGACTTCAGTATGACTTCAGAATCTATGGCTGACTGAACTTTGACCCACCTTTGAAATGTATAGCTTAATTGTCCCTCTCTGAGAAGGTGACTCTTAGCTGGAACAACAGTAGGTACTACTGGCATTCCTAAAGCCAGTAAATAATCGAATTGTTGATTGATACTCACTCCCTTTTGCTCCATTTTTACTTCAAGTAGTCTAAGATGCGCTTTGTCCTTCTTGTTTGTCACAGAGCTGTGATTTTTCAGAGACCCAAAAGGAAGATAAAAGGCAATATTTTAAAAAGGGGTGCTCATACTTGGTTCAGTACTTTCCTTAGATATTAGTTTCCTCTTCAAATTTATTTAATACCTGCTCTAAACCCACAAAATTTCAGAACCAGTGCTTAGCTAATTAGCAGCTTCCACCTTTGGCTTTTGGTCTTCAGCTTACTAAAGTGAATAAGGCATTGTATCATGACCAGTTGACTTATTTTCTGTGTTCTGGGAAGGTATCAGTGTTTATTTCTGCAAGTCTTTTTTTACGTTCTTCTCAGAAACCTGCATGTTGTCATCCCATGCTTGCTTCATTCAGCTCCATTGCATTGTCATGCACACTTGTATAATCTTCAGATATGATCCCTTCAACTGTTTGAACAGGTTTAATTTGACCTGCCCTGTCAGAATCTTACCTGCTGCTCCATTAGATCTCTGCACTTCATACCAATGAGCACCTGCAGCATTTCATGTTCCTACTCCTTTGGACATCCTTCAGTGTGCAGGCGGAAAAACCCAACGGGGTTGAGCAGTCACAGCTTCTGTACTGTGAAGAGGTGGACTTGAGAATTGTTGCAGTGCTTTTCTATCTACCACTAACCTGCAGAGCCCAAAGCTGAATCTTTTGTGCTTAACAAGTTCTGAAGAGTAAGAGACTTGTAAAAGAGTAACTTGGATATTACCATCACACAGTAGGAAGAAATGCTGAATTTTCAACTTGACAACACTCCAGACGGCTAAAACTATACTTGCTTCATCAATTTTAACAGCTAATTCACTGTCTGAAAAGAACCATACTTGTACTTCTGCAAGCTTGAAGTACATGTAAGCTTGTACAAGTACATTGGCAATACAGTGTAGATTAAAAATGCAGATTCAGGAAAAAGTAACCAATTTTTAGAAACGCTTAAGTACTAGCTAGAGCTATACACACTTTGCTTGTAGGGCAGAATGTATAGTTGCCACTAAAAACTGAGATACATAACTGCCCTTAAAAGCTTTTTTCTTTAAAGAGTTACATCACTTGAGCTGTGATTATAATATTCTCCTGTTAAATTGGTTCAGTGCAGAAGAATGAATTTTGTTTATGTTAAAAGAAGGCTGCTTCAGAAAACCACCAGCTCTCTTGGAGTCAGCTCCATGCTTTGATTCAGGACAGCAAGCCATGCAAGGCTGCTGAGCTCCAAACAGGAGTGAGGAATGGGAAGCAGGCTCTACTGCCTGTGAAGTGGAAGTAAAGAACCACCTTCCACAACAAGCGCCTGTCATCAGAAACTGTAGCTATGGCTACAATCTGCTGAGCATGGTCAATGTTTCATGTCCTTTGCCCAAGTTACTGGCCCCAAGTAAAGATGACCTAGAGTTGCATGACTGGGCCTTTGCTTGCTGCTCCTAACTTCTTTTGTGTGCAAGCTCACCAGCCATTAACAACTCCAGTGTGTTCTTTCTCTTCTGCCTCTGTTGCCACAGTTCACTGGGATCTACTGAGGTTAATAAATCACTGCAGAGAGAATGTTAGTGCGCCACGTTCAGTTCAAGAAAGTGAGATAAAAAGGTGATAAAAGAATTAATTGCGTAAGAAGGAATAAAATACATAGGCAAGCATAAAGAAAAATTCTCTGACAGTAAACTGCCCTAAAAGGGGAGAGGATGGGGACTAGGGATCAGTTAAGTATTTTCTGGCAAGTATTGGAGCAGTGAAGGGCCTGTGCAAGCAAGTCACACAAAGGGGCAGCACTGTGTCTTGCCCATGTGCCAGGGCTGCTCTGCCCCTCCTGCCTGGGCACCTGCAGCAATCTGGCAGAACAAGGCAAATACAGCAGCTTCTGCAAGTCAACTCACTTTTCACTGGCACCATGTGCAGTCCTTTTTCTTGCCACCTTCTTCCTGAAGGCCATGCCACCTACCCCTGACCCCTGCATGGACTGCAGGCAGGATGCACTGCCTAGCTTTCCCAGTTGGAGGTATCCGCTCTGGCCAAACTAGGTGGTTTCCAGATGGCCTCATCTCCATTCCCTGGAAAAAACACATTTCATAATCTTAATGTGCATACAGCTAGAGAGATGAGGAGAGTTTTGAGGGGAAAGGAAACGTAAAAGGATCAGAGAAGAGATCAATAAGGAAAAGGGATGGGAACTTCAGGGTAAAGGAGGAAAGGAGAAAGATAGCTGCCAAGGAATAGACCGGACTAGAAATACTTCATTCTGATCCAAGTTTTGTTAGGAAGTCGCTAGGTCTTGTCTCCTGAGGCTTTGTAGAACTGACAGAACGTTACAGAGAGGTGAGTCATGTTGTTTTGGGTGTATCTAATGGCAAGTACACAGAATGAGTCTTCTGCCTTGAAGGCCTTACTGGGAGAATTTAGAGGGGGGGGTTTATATAGATTATTTTTCTGTTGACATTTTGTGTTATACTACCAATCTTTTAATTGCATCCACACCTCACAAATTTTCAACTTGACAAGGCACCTTCTGTCATAATAGTATTGCCTACACTTTCCCAGAGGTGCCCTTCCTTCTGCTCTGAGGTCCTTAGCTGTCATACCATCTCAGGTAAGCAATGTGTGGGTATATGGGGTGTGCAGGGAGTCAGGGAGCAGAGTTTTCCTCTATCTGGGTAAGGAATGAGTCTTTTTTGCTTTTTGAGGTTGGCCATCCATATGTGTGGTCTTTCCCAACTGATGTGTCAGGGTTGCAGCATGAAGTCTCTGATGGCTGGCTGGTGGGAAAAGGGGCTCGGATCAAGGTGGTAACAAGCCCGTGTTCAAGAAACTTCTTCAGGGAGAATACAGGTTTAACTGGCCAATTATGGATAACCAAACAACATCTTTTTGTCATTTTTTGGAAGCAGTATGCAGGAGAAATTACTTGTTACTGTGATCTAGATAAAATCCATGTGGTTAGAGTCATAGTGTCTGTGTGTGAGCTTGGCCAACACAGGGCTTCTCTGAAGTTCCTCTACCTTAGACGTGCCACAGACTATACAGTTCAGAAGGTTTGTAAGCACAACATGTAGCATCTGCTATACTGTGAGCAGTCACAGCTTATCTGCAGCATTATCATAAATCAAAAGATTTATGGAATTAGCTTCACTGTGAGCTTTGAGATGACCTTGTCAGTTGAAATTTCTGTGGCATCTGCAGCTCTGTACTCTCAAAAGCAAGAAGAGAGATTAATTATCACTACTGCTGTATAAAGAAAAAAATATGTTAATACACTGCATTACACTGGGTGATGTGATGGTTGGAGGCTGTCTCGGGCATAGTCTTACGAGGAGCACTTGAAGGAACTGGGGTTGTTTAGGCTGGAGAAAAGGAGGCTGAGGGGAGACCTTACTGCTCTCTACAACTACCTGAAAGGAGGTTGTAGTGAGGTGGGGATTGGTCTCTTCTCCCAAATAACAAGTGACAGGACAAGACAAAATGGCCTCATGTTGCACCAGGGGAGGTTTAGATTGGAAGAGTTTAGATGAGGGAAAATTTCTTGCCTGTAAGCATTGTCAAACATTGGAAGAGGCTGCTCAGGGAGGTGGTTGAGTCACCGTCCCTGGAGGTATTTAAAAGACATGTAGATGTAGCACTTAGGGACATGGTTCAGTGCTGTATTTGCCAGTGTCAGGTTAATGGTTGGAATCGATGGTCTTAAAGGTCTTTTCCAGCCTAAATGATTCCCTGGTTCTATGAAATGTCTGGAGGGGATGGGGAGAGGAGCTTAGTTTCAGAACAGCAGAGCAGACTCTGGACGAATACCCTGAGTCTCTCATTCTGCAGACAGGAGTCAGGTCACCACTTGTGGACTGTGTTATCCTTTTTCCAAAGGTAGCTTCAAGCCAGGCTCTCCTCTTGGCTCTTTGGGTCTTTGAAATTGCTTAGCAGGTGCTTTTGGCCTCTCTTCTTCTGGCCCTGGCCAAACACAGCTTGTGTCCCCATCAGGCTGCAGTTGAGTCTCTGAGGCCTCTAGAACGCCCCACTGTCCCTGGAGTGCCTGCCTGAGGTTACATACATCTGCCCTGTTTCTCCCTGCTTCCTCTTCTGATACCCCTTATTAAATTAATTACAGTTATACAGGTAAACCTAAGAGAGCACTGTACTTAGTAATTACTATTCAGGTTTTATGCAGTATTTTATTTCGGTTTTGCTCATTTCTGAAGGAAAAATCTTGATTTCAGAATGCTGGGCAGAATATGAAAACAGGCGAGGCTTGAGATCCACAGCAGAGGCATGCAGTGCTGACCCCCACCCAGTCCCTCACATGGGACACTGTGCCAGAAGAGGGTAGGAACATGGGTGGTGAGCAGTGATGGGACCTGTGAGTGCAGGTGTTGATGGACCTAGCAGGTCAGGCAATCACTTGAAATGCAAGCAGGTTGTTGCACATCTTCTCATTGCTTGCTGAGTTACTGGTTTTTGTTTTCCCATCAGTGTGATTGGCATGTTGTCCTTGGTCACTGTTCACTGAAAGCCATTCCAAGAGATTAATGAGTAGCCGACTGTACCACTAAGTCACCAGGAGCTGGAATAGCTGCAGCCAGGCAGCTTGCACAATAGCATGTTTTAATGTATCAGCTAGGATTTTACATCACCAAAGTAATTCCACAAAGCCTTCATGTTTGCACTGTGTCCCTGCTGCTGCAAATTCAAAAGCCACCCTCCCCTTTTCTCTTTGCACCCACTGTGCCACTGAGAGCAGTGGGTTTGGAGGCAGCCTCCCAGGGAGCTGAAAAGAGGGGACTGCTTCCAGCCAGGGCTTTTGCTTTCTACCTGAGACGTTGAGGGCAACCATAAAAAGTTGCATAAAAAAATTCAAAAAAGGGTGGGGAAGAGCCTGACTAATCAGGAAGGCAGAAGCACTGTAGAGAGTGAGGTTTCAGCAGATGGATTGGTTGTTTTTGTTCCAGTGCTTTGGCTGATTAAGGGGTGGGACTCTGAGCTGGGAGGCTTGGCTAAAAGGTCAGAGCAGTGGACTTGCAGGAGCACATCGTGAGACCAGCTCCCAGCATATTGTGCAGGACTCGTATCGGCAACCAGACAGCTTTGCAGCTGACTGAATTCTTGGCCCAAGAAATCAGTGGTGGCAAGATCTGAAAGAAGACACGCCAGTCAACATGAGCACAGCAGGCAAAGTAAGCACAAGTTTCTATTGGAAAAGTCTCTTGGCTGCAGCCGAGTATTGCATTTCTACATGCAGGTGATTTGCAGGGACACCCTGAGTACTGGTGGTGTCGGACAGATGAGAGCTTAGGAGGAAGCGGTTATAGGAGACTTGTCTTTACTTGCAGGCCGCTGAGCTCTGCTAGGAAATGGTTGTGACACTCTTCAAGGCAGTCATTTCTGATTTTTTTTTACACGTGGAGGCAATACAAGGTAACAGCAGCAGAATAAGAATAGCCTCCCCTCAGGGTTAGCAAACTATTTTTAATCTCTGGTTGGACAGTTTAAAATATCATACAATGTGGTAAGTGTTCAAAACAACGTATTTATCAGCTCTGTCAGTTTCCATTCTATGATCCCACCCTGTTTTAAACTATTTTTAGCTTACTTATAATTGATACCAGTTTGTAAGCTAAAAAAAAGACATACTCTTAATACTGTGTTACATTTCAGGGGGTAATTGTGATGATGTTAGGACAGTCATTAAATTGGAAAATGCATTGAACGAGTGGAGCTTAAGTCAGTGAAGACTAAAAGTAGGCATCGCATGCAGTGCAGTACTGAGCTGGCTCCCACATGAGTATGCACATCTTTGCTAGAAAGTGACAAGAGAGATACAGGTTAATACCAGTGCTGAAGTCAGCATATGTATTTCTTCTTGCATAAATAGAATTATGTATATATTTCTCCTTGCACTACCTGAGCAATCCAGAGATGTGCAAAAGAGGTTGGGGGACAGGAGCCCTGAGAGGGAACTGAAGGCACACACCTTGCTGAAATGTGCCCTAAGAAAGTACCAGGATCGTTTGCTGTTACTGCCAGATGGCTTCACTATTCTAAAACCAAATAAAACAAGAGGGGAAAACCAAAATGCTTTCTTCAGCTCTGAGATACCACAAGTGCAAAATTAATTGTAGTTGACTTGTAGATAAATTCACCAAGTCCAGTGCTCCATCCAGCCTTGGCCTGAGCATAGTAAACCAAGCGTTGTGATGGTACTGAACTGCCTTGTTTTCACTGTGTTTATCTTGGAGCAACACGTTTCCCTGACAAAGCAGCCTAATCTTGATGTGCTGCAAAAGGGTGTGACCAGCTGCGGCAACTTGTAAGACAAGTAGAAAACACGAGCAGGAAAAAACCTTCTGAGTCCAGCTAGTGCTTGCCTTAATAGATGAAATGGGTGATAGCGTGCTCTTGGCGCCATCTGTGGCATCCTCTTACAGTCAGTAAACGTTCACAGGGACTCAATTATCAGAGCAGTACATAGTTAAGCAATCTCTAATTGTAGGAGAGATTTGTCCTCAGCAATCGGCGCTCTCGGCTGTCTTCTTACAGACACGACACCAGCAAGTTGTGAAGTCGCTATTGTGCAGTGTGCTGAATGTGTTCTTTGGCCTCACTTGTGAAGGTTTTACTAATCACGCTTGCATTTGGGGGATGAAATGTGAAATACAGTGCAAACCTCTCTTTAGTCTGTCTTTCCCAGTGTTGTGCTCGTTGCCATTTTGGGTCTGGCCTGCTGAAAGTGCGCTATTTTATTTCATGTGTTTAGTATTTCCTAGTAATTATTTTCTTTTGTTACCAATTGACAATTTGTTGATAATTAGACATCCTTTCTATTTGTACTTCAAAAGCTTTGACAGTAAAAAGTTGCTTTATTTTTTTCCACCCCAAGAACTCTGCAGCACACTGGTGTTGAACTGTCTCAGTCCTGGGGTCCCAGTCACGCAGGACACTTAAGCATGAGCCAAACTTCCAGCATCGTGGACTTGAGTCACCTCCGTTTCCCTGTCAAAATAATGCCACCTGAATGCTTGAAGCCAGTGGGACTTCACAGAGTGACTGAGGACTTTCTTTGTATTAAATAGAGTGTCACCTATAAGAGTGTCATGGAAAATCATATTCCAGGGCCTGGAGTCATTTAGAGCTCGGGGATGGGCAAAGACCACCAAGGAAGAGCAGGAATGAATACGTGGACAGAGAGGTTCCACTGCCTTTGAATACACTAGGAGTGAGCTTGTAGGGTAGGCACTGGGGCTACCTTTTCTCTGAAAGCCTGGGATGGGGAGTGGGCAACGCTCTTCTCTTCTGAGTGCATTTTCCTCTCAGCGGCAGATCATCAGAGGAGCCCAGAGGCCCGTCAGCACCTGGACAAAGCCTAGAGCTCATGGGCAAACTTTTGTCTAGCAGACAAAAAAAGCTGGTTTGGGTATTGGGAGTGACCCCCCCCTGAGTTAAATATCCCATTTGAGAAGCAAGGTACCTTGGTACAGATAATCTCACACTAAGGGGACTGTTGCTTCTTCAAGATTCCCCGTGCATAGTGCAACACTCTTTTACATAGGTGTCCTCTCATGGCTGAACTTGGGCTGTAAGAAAATGTTCATAAGCCTCTTTTAAGGCTTTGAATTCCATTTTTAGAACGTGAGTTCCCGACACAGGTGATCTAGGCAATACAGACTTTATCACCAATTGGTATATGGCATCAGTTAGCGTGCCATCCCAAGAGGATATGTGTATACACCAGTAATCCAACACGGTGAAAATAATCCTCCAAAGACTAACTTGTGTACCTGAATAATGCTTTCTACTGGAGAACTCGAGCAAAGGGGCAATGAGGATGGATAAGGCATCCAGTTATGCTAGGAGACTATTATACATACACGTACACGTTGCTGAAAACTTTGTCTGACAGAAATGTGAGCAAAGTCAGACATGATCTTGGTGGGGGGAAAAAATGGGCTTACTCTGTGCTTTGGTGTTGACTTTTTAGTTCCATTTTGTGTTTTGTTGGTTGGGTTTTGTTTGTTTGTTTTTGTTTTCCCACTCCTCCCACAGATAGGAGTGGGACTTTCACAGGTAGAAATGTAAGAATCTTTCTGCGTGGTGACTTGCAAATGCACATGCCATTCCCTTTTTCTTTGCTCTGATGCAGGTTATCAAATGCAAAGCAGCAGTAATGTGGGAAGCCAATAAACCATTTTCTATTGAGGAAGTGGAAGTTGCCCCACCAAAAGCACATGAAGTTCGCATAAAGGTACTAAAAATAAAATATAAAAAAAAATGGTTATGAATTATGTTTGATTTTGCTGTTTGTCAGAATTCTTGCTATAGATTTTTAGGATTCGGTCTTAGAATGTTCACTGGGTGAGTAGTTTCCATTCAGTGATCTCCTTTGGCACATGCTTCAAGTCCTAAATTTGACCATGAGGCTATTTAGTTTTTCAGGGATGGGTTTTTTGTTTACCAAGACACCTATGCTTCGAATTGGTCAAAAAAAATTAGAGTGAGTGGAAAAAACTCTGAATGTCCTGTAGCACGGAGCAAGAACTTCTACTTTGAATCTGTGCTAGGAAATAGCTCAGCAGGGCCGAGAGCTTCCTTTTTTAACTGGGTATTGAGTATCGGTTACATTTTGGGTGATTTTTGATGGAATTCAGTAGCGGTTTTCCTTTCAGAGCAGTTTCAAATGTTGCACAAGTGACAACCCTCTCGTGGGGTGGACAACTCCATTTGTCACAATAAAAGTTGTAAAGACATATCTGAATGTTTGGAAAGGATCACTGCTGTGGTACCCGCAAGAAAATTTAAAAGGTGATATAAAACATGTTGTAGCCTAAATTTTTCTATATATAACATACAGATATATTAAAATATATATAAATAATAGATAGTAATTCTAATGTAATCATATAATAACATATCATCGTATAATACTCTTTTATGACATATCTATTATATGGTATATTGAAATATACACACATAAACTATAAAATATATGTAATGTTTATATTTTTAGAAATAATTTAATGTGGTAGTTATTATATACTGATTTTTGTAATATATCTATAATATTATAAACTTAATATTTGTGTGCTTATATATTGATATTAGGAACAAATAGTTTTATTCTGTTCTTCGTATATAATTGTATTGCAAGAACATTGGGTCTGCCAGACAATCAATGGGAGCCCTGAGAGAACTCAGTAGTGCAGAGGGAACGTTCACAAAGGAGCCGTTTTTGTAGATTAAAGACTAATAGAAACCATTAAAATGATGAATCACACAACCAGAAGTGTTTAACCTGCAGGTTTGCTGTATGTATATGTGATATAAGAGGGAAGCAAGTGTCTTGGAATCACAGAACAGTTTGGGTTAGAAGCGACCATGAAAGGTGACCTAGTCCAACCTCCCTGCAGTGAGCAGGGACATCTTGCAACTTAGGGGTTGCTGACTCAGGTTGCTCAAAGCCCCATCCAACCTGACCTGGAATGTTTCCAGGGATGGGGCATCTACCACCTCTCTGGGCAACCTGTTCCAGTGTTTTTCACCCCTCTTCATTGTTAAAAATTTCTTCCTTCTATATAGCTTGCTGTAAGGTATACCTCCAAATATATAATTTCACTTCTGTATATGACATGATGTAGTTAAATGCTGAAATATTCTTGTATTTATTTTTTCTAAATCAGATTGTGGCTACAGGGATCTGTCGCTCTGATGACCATGTGATAACTGGTGCACTGGTTATGCCTTTTCCAATAATTCTTGGGCATGAAGCAGCCGGTATTGTGGAGAGTGTTGGGCAGGGAGTAACCTCGGTGAAACCAGGTATGGAACAGCACTGAACACAAACGCTCTCCCGAGTTTCCAGACTCCTGTTTAAGTCAGAGATGATGACATGTGTGAGCACTTGTATTGCGGAGGGAAATGCTCCAACTTTGAGGTTTTTCATGGATACATGAAGGGATGTACTCTTTACATCTTTCTGTGTTGCCAGTCTTGGTTTATTTTCACATTTCCCATTACATTTCTTCTGGTTTGGGCAAAAACATCTGCAGCTTTTTTCCACCTACATAGGGCTCTTCCTGTCACAGGATTAAGAACACAGAATCTTTGCTGTTGGTCAAAGGATATTAGGTATTAGCCGCAGGTTTTTTAAACAGAGTTTACCCAATGAGTCTCTCTCAAGAATAAGGCAAAGCACAGCACTGGACAGCATGTCAGAACACCTTCTGCTAAGATAAGTAATCCATGGACTTCAACCCACCAGAACTTAGGTCTCCATGTTCAATTACTTCACTTCAAAAAAGACCAGGGCACGACTGGGATGCCCACACCGCTGCCGGCTTTGCTTGTGTGCAGCACCAGTGCAGCTGAGCCAGCACTGCTCACCGAGGGCTGGGTTACTCTGAGGACACTTCTCTGGACGAGCTGCCCCTCTCACCACACTTCCTTTGAACCACTGTGGGCAGGCAGAGAAGTCAGTGAAAGATACCGATTGTCATCCAACTGCTGCAAGATGAGACAGGATTCCTGTGCACTTTTATAGAATCATAGAATCATTCAGGTTGGAAGAGACCCTTGGGATCATTGAGTCCAGCCATCAGCCCTACTCCACAAAATTCTCCCCTACACCATATCCCTCAACACCACATCTAATTTATTCTTAAACACAGTCAGGGATGGCAACTCAACCACCTCCCTGGGCATCTGATTCCAGCGCCTGACCACTATGGGACTGAACAAATGCTAGCAAGGGCTAAATTATTAAGACAAAATATTCATTGAACAAAATCTACATAGAAATGCTTAATTTTATGCAGGAAATTTGCTGCAGTACCTAAGTAGCTCACTTCTAGCACCTCTGTACTTCCACTGTCTTGGTTTGTACTGGCAGCAAGTATAAAGTCTGTCCAAAGCAGGTTGGTATGTATGATAAGAAAAGGTTTTATTAGAGATTTCTGCTTTAACTCCAAACAAATAAGTATATTGCAAATTTCAGTGGTATCTATAACTGCTTTTTCTCTTAGGTCTAAAATTGTAACTCACTGTTGTCTCATTCTAGCTGCCATGTGTCTCCAGGTGAGCTGATGAAACGGCAGGCCTGAACACACACACACCCACCCAAAATCACATTTCTTAGATGTTGCTTAATTCACACCTTCAAGTTCTAAGAAAAGCTCCAAGTTGTGCAAAGTTTCATTAGCAGAATGATTACTAAACCCATATCACAGTTCTAAATTGAGGATTAGGGTACCAGGGGCACCTTGTGTTCTATAGCCAGTTGTCCACTTTTTAGAGGAAATCAAAGATTTCCACTGACCTTCAACATGTGAAGGATTAGCCACATTTCACAATTGCCAAATCACAAGTTGATCTGTATTAGGAATTACCTCTTTAGAGATTATTAGGGATTTACCTTTCATCACTGCTATGGAAAATGGGTAGCACTGGGAATCTATGTGGCACTTTCTTAATCATATAGATTACTTCATAGAGAATTACAGATGTTGTCTTAATTTGTGTGCGTCACTGCTTCTCTGACAAGTGTTTTACCGACCTTTACTGCAGGGCTACAGTAAGAGGAATGCAAACAGGAAAAAGACTCAAGAGGGCCGGCAAATTAATGCTTAATTTCCCATTCTTTTTATGCACAATTTACAGCCCTGTTATTTTGGCACTCCAATCTGCTGTCATAGCTGATGTCAATTTTTATCTCAGTTTCTTTACCTGTGTTTAACTATTTTCCCTTAAAGTAGAAGATGCAAGGAACTGCAGAAGGAGTACTTTGGAAATGCCAGCAGCTAACACAGTTTTATGATGTAGCTCAGACTCAGTTCTATGAAAGACACCAGGAATTTTGCATGTTGAAATTAGTTGCAGTAATTTTGTCCAAATTATGTCATTTACAAGAGAGAGGTGATTTATCTTCCAAGAGCAGCAGAAGGAAATAAAACCAGCACTGCACTCCTAGTGCACATTTGCCTGGGGATTAAATACGCCTGCTTCGTGTTTTTACCAGAATGCCTCTTGTTTGCCTTTTTTAATCCGCTGTCATTGCTATTTTATTTCTAGGAGACAAGGTTATTCCACTCTTCGTTCCACAGTGTGGGGAGTGCAACAGTTGCTTAAGCGTCAAGGGTAATCTGTGCAGCAAAAATGAGTGAGTTTTCCTGGGTTACCTACAACCCTTGTTTGATTTTTATGTATACAAACCTGATCACATTCAACAGCTTTCACTTGCCATTATTTCTGGTTGTCTT
This sequence comes from Jacana jacana, assembly GCA_013400555.1. Lineage (NCBI taxonomy): Eukaryota > Metazoa > Chordata > Aves > Charadriiformes > Jacanidae > Jacana > Jacana jacana. Next base: position 8,706 of record VZTM01023040.1, on the reverse strand, counting down.
TCGAACAGCATTGGTTCAGCTGCTGGATTAATGCCTGACGGCACCACCAGATTCACCTGTAAAGGAAAGGCAATTCACCATTTTATTGGTACAAGTACCTTCACTGAATACACAGTAGTGCACGAAAATTCTGTAGCCAAAATTGATTCTGCTGCTCCTCTGGAAAAAGTTTGTCTAATTGGCTGTGGGTTTTCCACTGGTTATGGGGCTGCTGTGTGCACTGCCAAGGTAAGTATCGTGGTGGGTGTTTCTGATATCTCAAGGGGCCTGTTCAGGATTGTGTGGCTTGCAAGCAGGTCATCAGCAGGACAGCCAGGAGGTATAGACTGTTGAGTTCAGGGTGGAAAGAAAGTACTTTGCCTACGTCAGTTTCTCTCTCTCAAAGGCACTCAGAAGTCTTCAGTTCAAAATCCAGTAAAAACACTTATTACCATCCAGTAAGTTTTCTCTCATAGCTTTATCACCTCCAGAAAAATGCTGCAACAGAGCTGATTTGTTCTATTGTAACTTAAATCTAGGAAGACATGGAAGCCTATAAATGGAATACTCATCATTTGTAGCAATACATGAATTTGGCTTTTACAGCTGCTGTTGTCTTCAGTGGAGTGACACTACAGATCTTAATATACTGGAATATAAAGCATAATAAAAAAAAAGGCGTTTAAACCTGAAGCTGAGATGTGTAGTGAAAACCTGGTCTCAGAAATGTGTTTTAGGGATAATATAGCTTAGTCACATGTAGTAGTGTAAGAGTATAGTGGGCTACTCCACTAGTAGGTATGCATGTACAAATTCCTTCTCAGCAGTTAATCTCTAAATGTCGAGAAGTAGCTTAAGTGAAAACATAGTGATAATAAGAAAATGCATTGTACTTTCCCCAGGCTGTAACAGTATGCCGTGTTTATATGGTTATTATAGGTGGAACCAGGCTCCACCTGCGCCATCTTTGGCCTGGGAGGAGTTGGCCTCTCTGTCGTCATGGGCTGCAAGGCTGCTGGAGCTTCTCGCATCATTGCCGTTGATATTAACAGTGACAAGTTTGCCAAAGCCAAGGAACTTGGAGCCACAGACTGTGTCAACCCTAAAGATTTCAAGAAGCCTATTCATGAAGTGCTGATTGAAATGACTGGCCAGGGTGTGGACTACTCCTTCGAGGTCATTGGCCGTACCGAAACTATGGTATGCAACCAAAGATGTGGTCAGATGAGGCATTAGCTTGTTAGCTATCTCTTCACTAAGCTTCTAAGCACCAAGGGCAAAGAGCTGAGAGCCACTGGCAAAGTGTCAAGCTAACTTCAAACCTGTGAAGTCCAGCTGTCTGCCACTGAGATGCCGGGACAGAAGCACGCTCAAAAAATTGGGGAAGGGGACTTCGGTGTGTGCCCCTGACCTAACCAGGGCCCACTATTTGCTCTCCAGCAGTGCCTTATCACTAGTGACTAAGACAAAATGGGGCAGCAGATCAAAGCTAGGGCATATCTAACCCATGAGAGCAGATACAACGGTGTGAGCAGATACAACAGAACCTGTTTGGTGTGGTTTCAGTTACAAAAAAAATGAATTGCAAGCTCAGCCCTGCGAGGGGGAGAAGGAATTCAAACTTTTATGCCCCAGCGACAAATCTTGACAAATCAAAGACTCTGGGCTGTCTCTCTGTTTCAAATGCAGGCTGCAGCCTTGGCCTGTTGCCAGTATAACTATGGAGTCAGTGTGATAGTGGGAGTGCCCCCTGCAGCACAAAAGATCACTTTTGACCCCATGCTCCTCTTCAGTGGTCGCACCTGGAAAGGGTCCGTCTTTGGAGGTAAGGACTTGGAAAGGTGTGATTTAACTGGCTTGGGAAAGTTGTAAATCTACTAGAATGAAATGGGATATATCTAAATTCATTGCTTAGGCTGTCCTGTTGGAAGTAATATTGATAGCTGTTTTGCTGACAAGCACAAAGGGAATTAATTATGGGAACTGTTAGTTAATGGTAAGAGGAGGAGAGAGGAAAATGAAGCAAGGGGGGAAGAGAAGAAGATAAAAAGAAGAGAAAAGATAAAAAGAAAAAAATGGGGGAAAAGGGGGAGAAGGAGGAAAAAAAAACGAGGAAAAATGTGAAAAAAAGGGAGACAGAAAAGTAAAAGGGAGGAGAAGAGATAAAAACAGAGAAGAGAAAAAGAGAGAGGAAGAAAAGGAGAAAGATAACAGAAAGGGGCAAAGGTAGGAAAAGAGAAAATTAGGAAAAGGCAAGGGGAGAAGACAGGAAGGGGAAGAAAAAGAGCAAGAGCAAAAAGGAGACCGAGAGGGGAAAAGACAGAGGGAGAGAAAGAGTGAGGGAGATGAAGAGTCAGGACCCTAAAGGATATTGTGGTCGGACCCCAGCTAAGGCCTTTGCCAGCTGCCATCAGTTACTGCCAGTTCTTTTGCTTTTCTAAGCTCTCCCAGCAGAGTCCCACACTCGGCACGCCCCTCGCTGTCTCAACACAAAGCTGAAGGCCATAGAAAACTTGTTTCCAACACAAGTTTTCTCACTCACCACCAGTTCCTCTGATGTATTCAACAGACACCTGAATAAAATAGCAGAGAAAAATGGGGTTCCTCTGGAAGGGCATCTGCTATTTGGGACAGCTTCATCTAGCACATTCATTCCCCAGCCCCCCAGTTTTGACCAGGAAATACAGTTTCCAGTTGCCACATGGATGTCAGCACTCTGGCTTTTGTATGATGGTGTGATTTAGTGCACAGTATATCAATAGGCAAGTTGAAACGGTATTTAATGTGGGGGAAAGTTTGGATTCTGAAAAGATTGCAATTTTTACTGGCCTACCAGTAAAGCACTTGCTGGGTTTGTCATGTGTAGAATAGCTGCACTTCATTCACCCCATGTTTCCTGCTGGCACTCTGTGTTAGAAAGGTAAGGACATGCTGCCACACTTCATCATGCTGTTCTGCTATAGAAAGTTCATCTAAAAAATGAAGCTGCCATGAGTTTTATCTATTTTCACAGTGTTTCATTATCCATGGTCTGTGCATTTTTTCAGGCTGGAAGAGTAAAGATTCAGTCCCTAAACTGGTTGCTGACTACATGAAGAAAAAATTTGTACTGGATCCATTAATCACCCACACACTGCCTTTCATTAAAATCAATGAAGGATTTGATCTGCTAAGGACAGGAAAGAGGTAAACATTGTTTAATTGTAAAGGTTCTATATAAATAACCTAAAGGAGCTATACGTGACTTCACAGCAGAGAATGGGGAAAGCAGCCTGCTATGCCTCTTAATCTCACCAGTGCATGCCCATGAGTTACAGCCGTAGTAATGAAGCCAACAAAGCTTTAGCTTTTGAAAGGCAGTGGTCTTTCCTTGCAGAGGAACTTTTGGATTCTAGATTGAGCAAAGGCTCTCGGTGGCAGAGGGAGAAAAGACCACACAAAATAGTATGTCTCTGCCCACCACTCATCGAAAAAGAGCACGCAACCAAGGAAGCCTTGTAATGCCAAGCTGTAGAGGACCAGGGGTTAGCTACATCACATTCCAAGGAACGTCGTAGGATGAGGACCACGAACACAGAAATAGCTTATCTTTACTAGAAGAGCAACTCACTGTTCCCCTTGTGAGTTAGGGAACAGAGTCCCAGTGCTATTAGTCTTAAGGTAACTGGGTAGTTTACCTCGAACTTCGTAGCTTTTCAATAAGGAAAGCACTTGGTGCCTATATACATTGCAAACCCAGAATTTAGCTCTTGTCCATTCCTCAGATACCCAGAGTTTTCAGCTCAGGCTCTGTTTTCATAGGGGGCTGAAATCAGAAGTTGTTTGCTAGAGGCATTTGACAAGAATCCCCATGGCAATAACTGGAAATTCTCCTTGGCAGAAGTGGGAATAGGTTTGTTTATCTTAGTATGTGGGAGGGTACCCTTTTTGAAAGTTCTAGCTGTTTATAACTTACACAATCTGGAGAATTACATTCATTTTTTTCTCACTGCCATTCCCTAGCAGTTCTTTTAGGTGTTGCTTGCTCTAAATATAAAAAGCATATAAAAGAAGACTTTAGCCCTTGGGGTTTGTTCTAATTATGCAGCCCACAATTAATTTTTTGACTGTCCTTATTTTAGATTTAAATGTTACTTTTAGATTTTAGTGCAACAAGGGAAAGTGGTGAGGGCTTTGCTAAAATACTGATGGTCAGCCTGAAAACAGAGGCATGTTGCAGCTGGCCATTTTTACTACGTGAGACATTTCGGTGTTTCAGCCCAGAATATGCTGTACCACTCAGAGGTTACCCTTAGAGCCATTTGTAACTGGAAAGGTGTATCTAAGCTCCTCTCCCCTCCAAGCACTTCCCAGGCTTAATTGCTTGGTGATTAATTGCCAGGAGCCCCGAGCTTTGAGTGAAGTGAAGGCTTTGCAGACTTGTGTGAATTTTGTTCCCTACATCTGCCGCAAGGTTGGCACATCTGCTCTGTCATTTTGCTGCAAGCTGGGACGGGGGAGGGGGGAGGGAGGAGGGAGTACCTGACTCAATGCCAGTAGCCTAGATTTTCAGAGAACACAGCAGTGTTTCGGCCCCCTAGCCCAGGGGCTTTTCTGGAGTCACTAACTTGTCATTTTATATTGCAGTATTCGCAGTGTCCTGATGCTGTAGAACTCCCGGTTGTTACGCAGCAGATGGCTCAGCATCCGTACAAATTACCTTATTCTCCAATGCAACTGATACAGAGTAAAACCCAAGACTTCTCTGAAAGATCTACCACCATCGCCCTTGAATAAAAGGATCAAGCTCAAACCCCAGACTTCAAGCACAGCATTTATAAATTAAATGATCTTTTCTCTCCTACCTCTTCCTCCCAATTCTTGCTTTAAATCCTCTTTTTTGTGCTGCAATTTTCTTTTAATAGCTAGTTATGAATTATGGGACTTGCTGCTACCACAGGTGTTATGAAAGGGTTGGATTTTTTAAAATGGCTTTTAATATGCAATCCTTTGATGAAGGAAACTCTTTCTTTGGGCTTTCATAATACTGCAAACTTAATAGATTTGTGCATGCAGATGAGTACAGTAAAACTCTAGGTCAGAACCATGTAGCCATCCTGAATGATTTTAGCATTCCATTACTGGAGAGGCAGCAAACTTGCTCCTTCATCCATTACCTGATGTGCAAGGAAATTACTGCAGAGATTAAAATTTATTCTTTTATGGTGACCATGTGTTTAAATTAGTAATTTCAGTAAACAATATTTAAGTAAATCACAGACTTAGGTACTACAGAATGTCTCTCCACTGGATATTTTACAAAATCAACACTTCCAAGCACTTCCTATAAAACTGCTTTGAGGATGGTCTGTGCTGTGGTTTGGTTGTTTGGGTTTTTTCAACTTTGAATGTCTTTCTTGGGGAGGTTTCATTTGTTTTGTCAGCATGGTTTTAGATCTTTGGACAGTTTATACAAGTGCATCTGATGCTTGGGAAGCAATGTGAAGAAATGGAAAGGTGCATCAAGTATTGCTACTTGTTTCCATTAAATAAAGGGGAGGTTTCCTAACCTTTAAGTGTGAACGCAGAGTAAATGGAAAGGAACAGGTGACTGGTAACAGTTTGGAAGAAATCAGACATAAAGGATCTTACTGCATTTGTACCATGGCAACAGGAACAGAGGCTATTTCTATCTCGGCTGATATGGTCAGTGTTGACTTAACTTTTTAACGTTAAGCCGTCAGGCCTTGCCGGCGCTCGCGTGCATGGCAGCTGGGTAGAAGAGCCGGTGAAGTAAGGGGACTGTGGGCTAATGACACTTGTTTGTGTCAGCAGAAAGAGTCCTTGAGTGGCCCAGCTAGGTTAATGATTTGAGAATGAGTTTACTGAGAGATTAGACTTTAACACAGGAAGATCCTTAAACACATGCATTTATAATAAGCTCAGTTTACACAGCAATTAAGACTCAAACTTCAGGCATTTGTTTCTGTGGGGTTACCTATGCAGTCTGGGCTGAAGATTATTTCTGGACCATAAAATAATTCTTTTCAGGTACCGTTCAGTTGAAGACCTGTGATCTCTTTCAGGCCAAGTTATGTGTGACTCAACAGTGTGAACTGGATCACTCATCAAAATTGAAAGAGAGAGGCTTTAATTCTACTTAACTGGTATCAGCACTAATAAATGGATTTAGCAGAAACAAGTGCATAATAATATCTCAATTCTCAGAGTATTTTAACAAAATGTTTTCTGTGGAAGAAATAAGGTCTCCCCTCAGCCTTCTCTTCTCCAGGCTAAACAGTCCCAGCTCTCTCAGCCTTTCCTCATAACGGAGGTGCTCCCATCCCTTAATCGTCTTAGTTGCCCTACGTTGGACTCTCTCCAGTAGTTCCCTGTCTCCCTTGAACTGGGGAGCCCAGAACTGGATGCAGTATTCCAGTTGTGGTCTCACAAGTGCAGAGTAGAGGGGGAGAATGACCTCCCTCGACCTACTGGCCACATTCTTCCCTGTGCAGTCCAGAATTCCATTTGCCCTCTTGGCGACAAGGGCACATTGCTGGCTCCTGGAGAGTTTACTATCTACCAGGATCTCTTCTTCTCAGAAGTGCTTTCCAGCAGGTCTGCCCTTAACCTATATCGGTGCCTGGCATTCTTCCTCCCCATCTGCAGGACCCTACACTTGCTTTTATTGAACCTTANCAGCGTCAAAAGCCTTGCTGAAGTGAAGGTAGATGACATCTGCTGCTCTCCCCTCATCCACCCAGCTATTTATAACATCATAGAAGGCTGTCAGATTGGTCAAGCATGATTTACCTTTGGTAAATCTGCGTTGACCACTTCCAGTAATTTCCTGTTCTTGATGATGTTTGGAGATGACATCCAAAACAAGTAGCTCTGTTACCTTCCCAGGGACAGAGGTGAGACTCATCAGCCTGTAGTTCCCTGGGTCCTCCTCCTTGCAGACTAGAGTGATATTTGCCTTTCTTCAGTCCTCAGGCACCTCTCTTGTTCTCCATGACCTGTCAAAGATGATGGAGGGTGGCCCAGCATAACACCGCCAGTTCTCTCAGCACTCGAGGGTACATTCCATCAGGACCCATGGACTTACAGATGTCTAGTTTGGCCAGGTGGTCTCTAACCCAGTCCTCCTCTGCAGTGGGAAAATCTTCCTCTCTCCAGATCTTCCCCCTTGTCTCCAGGATCTGGAAGTCACGCAAGACAGTTTGAGCAGTGAAGACTGAAGCGAAGAAGGCATTCAGTAGCTCCGCCTTCTCTGTTTTCCACCACGAAGGTGCCCACCTAATTCGACAGCGGGCCTACGTCTTCCCTAGACTTCCTATGAAGGCTATGGCTTCACGTGCAGCTGAGGACTACTGTGTTTCTGCTGTCCCAACGACATCCCACCCGCTCAGCAAGTCCCCCAGGAAATGGCACAGGACAGTTGTGTAGCTCCAACAGCAAGTCCTCCACTGTGTGAAGACACACACTGTCCAGCTCTGCTTTTACATACTTGTAAGACTGGCCTCCCTGGTTGTGCAACATATGCAAATGATCATGCTCATACAGCAAAATCCCCTCCATTGCTTCCATGTTACGAGGCAGAGAGCATGGATCCCAGTAGCCACAGTACTGCAGAAATAACTGCAAGATGACAGGCCAATGTTTCATTAAGGGCTGTCACATCTTCAGCTTCTCAGAAGTGAAACAAATTTTTCACTTTTCGGCTATATAAAAAATACCAAAAGTTTCCTGTGAAAAAAATGGTAACTGTCCCAGTGCACCTGAATTACACATCAGAATGATCCACAAGCACAAGCACCCTAGTGCCAGCTGCTCACCTCACAACTGGAGTACAGCAGCACCTGGCTACCATCAGCTAGAGGCTGGGCCTGATCAGCATGGATGGGGAACAGCTAGAGCCACTGTCACACCACAGGGCCACCTTGACCCAGGAAAGAGCTCAGCCAGGTGCTGCTGATCTGCATTGATGAAAGCAGAGGTGGGCCCATGGGAATGGAGAGCTGGGTATGGCTACCAACATCAAGTGCTGCTGATCTACCTCCTCACCCCATGAAACAGGGCTGGGAAACACGGTAGCAAGTGCCAACACAAACTGCTCCAGGCAAGTCCCCTGAACACATAAACCTGGGGCTGATGTCTTCCCAAGTGCAGAAACAGTTCCCAAAACAGAGGATCACACGCAGGGTGCTCATCCCAGCCTGGTCCTCCAACAAGGTCCTGGTTATTCAATCTCCTGTAAATCACCTTGCCTGATGCCCCAGCAGAAAACAGCTCAGAGGGAGCCAGGAGAGCCCCGGGCAGTGAACCCCTCACAAAACTGGTTACACACAAGTGGAACAACTATGTCCTTGCTAAAACCTCCCCTACCCAACACATTCTCCGCTTACTACCCAGGTGAAAATAGTTGCAACACCACAGACTGGGAAGCTTCACTCCAAAAGGACGCACATGCTTGTCCACCATACCAGGTTATCACTACCTTTTTTCTCTGTTTTTAATCTTTAATCCTTTGGCAAATACCTTGGTGTGAACCTCTGCCAGGTCAAATGCTACTCTTGGCAACAAGGGGACCCCCAGGAATCCTGAACGCTGTTGCAAATCTCCTCCCTCCACACCTGCCAGAACCAACCAGAGGAGGAGGAGAAATATCTCACTGAGCTCTCTCTGCATTTCAGGCAGGGAGGGCAGGGCACGGTCCAAAGGCAGCGCCACCAATAAAAGCCTCCC
>VZTM01023036.1:943-12000 GCA_013400555.1 Jacana jacana | reverse complement strand
AGCCCAAGGTCTGGCAATTATGCATATGAGGCTGAGTGTTTAAGTCCAATAATGGGGCTTTAGTGATGGATGGATCATCCCTTCCTGTACTTCTAAGATGCTTGTGATAGCTGAATTGTCCCCAAGTGGCACCCATAAATTTTGGCCTTTCAGAAAAACCTACATATTGTGTAGGTATCACCCAAAGCCCTCATTAGTTAGACTGTGACCTTTGCTGCGTGACTATCAGGCAAAAGCCTAGAAAAGGCCTGTGTTCGATTAGCACTGCAATTTGTTCATTATCTCCTGACAGGAATTTGCAAGTGTCAAAGACAATTCTGTTATGAAAAGGTCAAGATCTGAATGGTGGGGGGAGAGGGCATCACTCCCAGAAATTCTGCCCCAGCAGTAGTAGCCACCACCTGAGTTGTCATCCACATCATTCTGGGTACCAGGAGCAGGTAAATTACAATTTCACATAATTCATCTTCACAGGAGTTAAATCACTTCAGGATAAAAACGGGTTTTCTGCTTTTTTACTTAAAATTATGGAAATTGTTTCTGACAGCAAATTGCTCCTAATTAATTTACGGTCTCTGCTGGGAAAACGCTCTGTACTGTTGATTTCTACCTTCAACAGACTTAATTATAAAAAAAAGCAAAATTTTCCTAAACTATTAACTTCTGTGCTGCCAGAAATAAGAGTTACAGAACTGCAAGGAAGGCTGGGTTTGGCATGCAACCAGTCTGAGGTTACACAGCACACTCATGGATAAATGATCCCCTCCAGTATCACCCTGGTAATATAAGGAGGATTATCACCATTTTAGAAGAATTTATTTTGTTTCATTTTGGACTGAAGTCATGTTTCTACAATTGTAACATTGGCTGTCACACCACTAAGCTGTTCTGTACTTCCAGCATCACTTCACCATTGCCTTGGATGAACTGAGACCTGCTGTGGATGATGGACACCCAACACTGGTTTATCCTTAGTTCTCAGTTCTCCTGTCACCCACCTGAGGCTGTGAAGCAGTTAGCAACACTATAAATACTTCTATGATGACAAGCTGTCATGCCACTAATATGGGCAGGGAAACAAATTACTGCCCTGAGGACTCCAGGTTCACTGACTTGTGGAACCCCCATGACAGAGCAAAGTGGACAAGATGGAAAAGATGCAAAGCTACAGAGTCACAGTCAGATGAAATGTAGACTGCAGCACTAAAAATTTCATCCTCTCTACCTCACAGGAGGGGTTGTGGAGAAGAGAACCATTTTTACTTTAAGAAAAATGGACATTAGTTCTTTAGGTCTGCAGACTGCAAAGCAATAGAAGGATCACGGAATCTTTGTATTAAAATTAGAAGAGTAAGACTGTGAGGTAAATGTTCAGGATCAGGACTAGGCTGCTAGTATTTAAGGGGAGAAAACAGAGAAGAAAATCTCCTTTTTGAGCCACAAACCATGTTTTCAGTGTAGCCCACCTGCACCTCCTGGACAGAACAAAACAGCCTCAAACTGGTGGTTGCAGAGGTCTAAGAGGGGCACTGAAATGTTTTCCAATGGGCAATAATTCTCTTTTCTGATGTCATCAACTTTGCTGTGTAGTCTCCAGCTGAGCCTCAGTGCCAAATTTCCTCATGGCAACACAGAGGCATAACACGCACTGTTATCCATTTCTCCCCTGTTATTTTCTTGAGACACAGTCCATTCAATTACACTTTATATTGGAATTCAAAACTTGTAGTTATCTCTTTGGCAGCTGATGATAAAACCTTTGATAGTGCATACTGGCGTTGGCAAAATGTCAAAAGACCTACTGTACAAGCACAGAAGATTTGACCCACTTTTGTAATACTGTGAGGGTCAGAGTCTTACATTAAATCCAGTGGGAAAGTTTGGCACAAGCCCATTTGATCCATGGTATTTAATTCTATGAGTCAGATTTACTCAGCTGCTATCATTTTCTAATCTGTCCCTACTGAATGATTCCCATCACTGGCTGGATGAGAGAAAGTAGCAGCAGATCACAGAAGAATCTAGAAAACGTTGTTCTAATATTTTTTACATCACTCCTTTGCTGACAGCTATGACATTTAAGAGAAGAGAAAGATTGGTGAATGAGGATTCACAGCACTCTTGGTTACCAACAGGGAACCAGCAGCATAGGCACATAGAGGATGTGCATATTATTAAAGTACAAACAAATACACTCAATCTTGTTACACTTTAAACCTGAGACTACAAGAAAAAGCGGCATTGTTGCCGTGAAAACACACACTTCATTTTCTCATCAGCAAATTAAGGACAAACAAAAAAACCCTGCAATAATTTGTATGACTACTAAAATAAAAAAAAACAAAACCCCCAAAAAGACCCCCCAAACCAACCCCAGAGCCAAAACCCTACCCCAAAACCAAGCAATAAAAGCCCAGAAAAAAACAGGTTAGGGCTGTACCTAAGTAACAATTATACAGGCACCTGATAGAGCAGGTCAGGCAACCTTAACTCTGTCCTTTTAGTAACAATTTGAAAAATTTCTTTCAAGCCAAAAAAAGGTAAATCATTAGAAATCAGGATGTGCAAGATTTACTGTGACAAAAAAACCACAAAACCCCCATCAAATATTAATATAAAATATAAAATTGTTCATGCAATAATCTCTAGTCTTTCTTTTCTTAATATAAACAAACATTATTCCAATTTGCTTGGCCTAAGAAGAATAAACAATTTTATTTTGCAGTAGTAGTTTTTTCTGAAAAATGTCAAGCAGTGATCAATACTGCTTCCTACCCACAAAACTTTCAATCGTGTACCTCAATTAGAATTGTAAATAAAAATTTATGGCGTTTATGAAGACATGTTTGATGCTCTTCACTGGCTCATGCAGCAGGCAAACACCACAATCAGAAGTCATCTCAGAAAATTACAACCTACGCTTGCAGTCAGCTGGGGCTGAAACGTTCCTTCAGCTAACTGCTACCATTAGAGAGAAAGCCTGAACTGAATGACAATAGTACATCACGCAGCGAGTTCTGCCAGTTCAGCTTGAAAGGGAGCACTACTGAGTTGGGTGTTTAAGAAAAAAGAAGACAAGAAGTTAATAATTACAATATATAACATATCATTTTGAAGGGAGTTAAGGGAATTCCCTGATAAAGGGAAATTTACTGTTCCTATGGATAAAATGCAGGATGAGGGTCTCATTCCCTAAAGATAATAAACTAAAAAGATGTCAATGATAGCTAATGTGCTATCTGAACAGGTGGAGAAAGCTAAAAACTTAACATGCAGTAGGAGACTTCCACCTCAAAACAGGTCCCCTTCATCCCAAGGGTATTCCCCTGGAGGCATGCACAATTGTACTGGGAGTTTTATACTGACAGGCTAGGGTAGCGACACTGGCAGGAGCAGTCAACAAATGCAAACGGTAAGCAAAACTCTTGACTACTGCAATGCGTGTGATGTGGGACTGACCCAAAGGACACCTGGCAGCTTCAGCTGGTGCAGGATGTGGCTGTCTGCCATAGAGGATGAGTAAATGGACAAGAGCATATTGCACCTGCTCTTGGGCTCCTGCTGACTGCCATTCTCCCTCCAGGTGCAAACTGAAGTGCCAGTTATTAACTATGAAGCCCTTGGTGATCTAGCAACTCAATGACCTCAGAACATCAAACACAATTTTCTTGGAATCTTTATATATGTTAAAACAATTGATGTAACTGAAGTATTCCTTGATTACCATCCCAAGTGCCCCACATCCTCAGTAGCAGTCTTCTGTCTTTCCATTACTAATGCTGAAGGTCTCTGGACCCCGTGCTCCACCTAACGGTCCGTCAGAACATGAACATCCTCCCTGTGGGTTTCATTAGAAGAGGCATCTTGGATCTGGCTTTTCTATGACAGCAGCAGCTATTCCCTCAGGAATCTTCCTCAGAAAAATCAAACAATTTTCTATCAAAACTTCAGTATGAGCAACAGTTCTACAGGTAAAGCGGATGGTGTTGAGTATGCGCTATTTATTAAGAGTTAAGGTTTTGCCTTTCATTTAATGTCACACTTGAATGATTCTGTGATAGGCACCTTATAAATGTCTGCAGCTTATAAAAATGCAATGGGTAAGGTGGAGCAAAAATATTTAGAAAAATGGAATTAGAAAGAGCAGAAACATACTTGTGTGGCAGTCTACTAGGCAGAGGTCCAGGGCAGAGGACGTGACTCTCAGAGCCTATTCCTCAGTCTGACACTGAGTCACATCCTACGAGTCATGTACCTCTGCCTGTTAATCCTAAAAGATGAAAAAAAACCAGGCTGATTCTTACATAAAGACTGAGATTATTAAGTGACAAGTTACAAAGTATACTGCCAATATTACCCCCATTAGCGCTTGTGAATAACCAACTTTAACATGAAAAGATTTCCAACATCCCAAATCCCAAGTGTCAAAACAGCAAGTCATTTTACAGACTGAAGAGAGCAACCATCAAACCTTTCTCATGCTCAAAGAGAAATAACCCTCAAGATTGCAGAATATTCCCCACTTTTACAAATGCTCTCTCCATGCAAGTCTAGGGGACTTGCTGGCCATTTATATCTTCTCTACTACTGTTTTGTGGCTTCATATATGAGTGGTTTAGGGTCTGAATTCCAGTGGGGGCATAAGGTTTTGGTATTCTGTCCTACAGGTACAGCGACTAAAGCCAGATTTTTTTCCACAGTTATTTAATTATAATATCTTAAAGTCAATGTTAGGCTGGCTACCAAATTCACTAACTTGGTCAAAGTCTTCCTTTACCATTTGTTAACAAAAGGAACATTTAACAATAATTAACACTGGAGAGAAATTATTGAAGCATTTTACTTCTTGCCAGCACAAGCTCTCCAGGACAATGTCAGCTTGGCAGAGGTCAATAATAACACTCATACTTGATTTTTTCCTATTTCAACAGATTAAGTAAAACTGTGTCTCTTTTTTTTTTTTTTTTTTTTTTTGGCCTGGAATGTGCATGTTTACAGTAACTCTTGAACCTTTTGAACAATTTCAGGCTAGGTAGTAGGGTAGACCAAGGGTAGTAGCCTGCAAAATCAGAAGTTCTTTCACTTTTTATGAAAACAGGCAGACCATTCAAGAAGAGAGACTACTACAATGTCTTCATCATGGGAAAATTTCTAGTATGAGTTCACTATACTTATTAAGCATCAGAAAATCCGTACTTGCAAGCAGGCATTATTAATCTTTCTGCTAACAGAACTGGTTATTCTAAAGAGGTGCACGGTATTGCTGTGCTTCCAAGACGACAAATTCATTAAATGTCAAAGAAGCTGTTTATACATCAGAAATGGAGCAGACACGGGCACTAATAGGGCTTTTTGTGTGCATTAGGTAAACTGTCTTCCCTCCAAACACCCACCCTGCGCAACCAAATTCCTCATGCTTGTTTGTGGGTCAGGAGATAGTACATCTATAGGAAGAAGAGCAAATCTTGGGGAAGCAAAGCAGAGCCAGGCAAAATGCAGAGTCTTTGCCAGAAAGCTTTTTACACAGACCTCACATGCCTCTGTTGGAAAAGAGGCGAGAGCTTTGCATCTGGCCAGTGCAGCTGCCAAAGCCACCCCAAGAGTGAAAGAGAAAAACATAGAGGAGGAATGCCAAGGGCAGCACAAACAGCTCCGCCAGCATGAGAACGTGATGCCAAGTGAAGAGCGCAATTGCATGCCTCCACCTTGAAAATGGCATGCCTGTTTAATAAAGTAAATTTGGATGAAGGAACAACTTGCCTGGGCCCAGTTTTTACATGTTTTTAGACTATGTAAAAAGAATAAGTGACCAAAACACTTGTGTCTGCACCTACAGCAAGCCCAGTGGTAGTGTGAAAGCTGCCAGCATAACTAAATGAAATCTGCATTGATGCCAACCACAATCCTCAACTGAGCAAAATATTGCAGAGCTTGGCAGCTGGAGTCTCTGATTGCCATTCAAACAGGTGGAGAGGAGTACGAATGAGACCTTGGTATCTGGTGATCCCAGAGCCAAAGAATCAATGGATTGAAATGATAATGGCAGAGATTTCAGAAAACCGTGAAAAGAAAAAAAAAGTGGATGAGAGTGAAGCTAAACTGGGACACGAACATTCAGGGTATGCCAGAAAATGTTACAACCCTCAACAACTGAATGGTAAAATCATACTGTATTTCCTATTTTATTTAGGTCATGGACTTTTTTAAGGCATAAAAGCACATTAGTATTAGAATAGCCTCTGGAGCAGATGAAACACATTAACTCTGCAATTCACTGTAGATACAACATCAATGTTGTCATGTATCCATTTGTAAAAATCCAGATTATTCCTTTCTTTGATCCCTGAAAAACAGAAGCCTCAGATGCCTTTGAGAAAATATCCTCATCAGTATCGAAGTACCTACAGAGCAGCCTACCACAGGGAGGGGAAGAACTAAAATTGGAAAATTAAACATTTAAACTGCAGTCTTCCAGTCTTCTTTTTAAAACAAAGGACCGCAGGAGGTGTGCAAAGTCCTTTAGGGAAGAGCAATAAATTAGACAACTCTGTGAAAGGGTAGTGGGAGGTGTCCCTGCCCATAGCAGGGGTTTGGAACTAAATGATCTTTAAGATCATTGGTCCCTTCCAATTCCAACCGTTCTATTCTATGAACTTTTACCTCTGAGTCTGCCATTACCTCACAGCCCTGGTTGGTGGTGAATGAAAGTCATGCCCATCTGAGGACTGTTTGCTGGCAGACTAGATTAGCAAATGCATTTGTGGCAGCAGTCCCATTCCCAGCTGTCATAATTGACACTAATTAACACCCTTGCTGACAGCCTTGGGGGGGGAAAGGCCAGGGGCTGAATGGGCATAAAGACTGGATTGCCCTCTTCCTCCTCTAGCTTTTCTCCTTCAGGGGAAGAGTTGGGACACACCAGGAAACAGCTTGGCCTGTTAGGGACTTTATTCTGGGCATGAACGTACCCAACACCACTGCTGGAAATTTGTGGTCTATCCATATCTCTGCAAACTCATTCACACATAGGAAAAGAAGACACAATTTACAAATAGAGCCTAGAAAAGACAGTACAAAGCTAGCAATAATTGTTTGTCAGCATTCAGCATGCTCTCTGTTAAAATTCAGAAAATAACCCAAACCTCAAAAGGCTTATGGATATGAAGTACAGTTTATGTAATGTTATTTCTACTTCTTATGCACAGGAGCATCTTTCTTTTAACACTGTTTTGGAAGCGTTAGGTTACCCTGTCAAATTTTTCAAGTCTGCCACTGAGAAGAAAAGACCAATGCTGTGATGAAACTGAAGAAATGTTCTCAGACATTTTCAGTGTACCAGCTTTTTCAGAAGGTAGTGACTTTGGTGTGTCATTGAATAAGGTCTTCACAGTTCTAAAGCTGATATCTAGTGTGTAAAAAACTAGAGTCCTTATACAAACAAAGAGTAACCCTGGAAAGTGGACCATGTTTATGCTAACTAGGAAATGACTTCTACCAAGTGGGTTGTACAAACAAATCTGCTAAGGAGAGTGGTATTTCTTGAGTAAATCAGTCTCTCCTTTGGCTTTACTTCAGATTTCTATCAAATAGAATCTTAGAGATCATTTGGGGAATCAAAACTAACCAGATGAATGAATAACAAAGCATAAGAAACCCTTTTCATTGTATTCAACCCACTCCTGAACAAATTTTTGACTGTTTCCTTCATTGCAGCCAAATTAAAAAATATCTTCATACTGTTCAGTAAGAAGTCACAGAAGTTCAAGGGGAGAAGAGAAAATGTGCTTCATAAAAAGGAAACCTCTAAAAATAATTCACATAGGAAAAACCCCCACAAAGTTCTATAAAAGCTAGTATCAATGATACTTATCAAATCCTTCTTGAGGTGAGATCAATTGATTACAGAGAGTTCCTCAAAAAAAAGCATTATCGTTAGAGGAACAGACTGGCAACCAGCTAACCTACTGCCTCACTTCCAGCACCAATCGATGTCAATCATTTCCTGAGAAGAAAAATGCATTTGGCAATGGAGTACCATAATGTGCTGGGATACCCTGTGTATCAAGCCCTGATGAACAAAATGTGACAAGACCTCATAGTTTTATTCATAGCCTGTAGAAAATATAGCATATAAAAGTGTAACATTAATTCAAATCTGAAAATTAAACAAGGACTTTGTTTTGCCAGTTTTAAGAGGGGAGACTGTTTCTATGTGCTCTAGAATCCACCCACAACAGGCTATTACTGTATATGAGATGCAGGGTAAGCAGATACTGCAGAATACCTACTTAGATACCTAACACACTTCATAGCAGGCTGAAGCCTTAAAAGTTGCATGCAACTTTTAGGCTTGCAGCCAAATTGCAGGGTAGCCATATGTGAATTCCTAGAAGGCTAGTGAGCTTGCAATTCTGGTCTCATTGGTCCTTTCTGATTATTAATGGTGCTTTTAAAATGATAAGATATACCTTAAGGTGAACCGATTCAGGACACGAGCGCATATTTAACAAATACACTGAGAGCAATGCTGAATGTTTTCATATATGAAGATCAAAACCATTTCATTTATCGGGTGCACAAGTTCAGCCTTTCAGTGGCGGAGATAATAGTTACTAAATATTTTTCAAAACATAAACCAGCAAACACTTAGGTGCTTGCCTTTCCACATGATGTATTACAATAACTGCTGTTATTTTACTTGGTTAACAGTGATTTTTATTTTCACTAAATTAAACAATACTGAAGCCAATTCAATTTGAGTGCATTTTGGTGGTGCCCTGAGTTAAAAAGGAATTTGGGAGAAACATTTTTGACAACCAGTAAGAGATGTTTACTTCCTCTGTATGACATCCTAAGCATTTTTAAGTTTTGAAGCCAGACTCCTTCTTACATGCACTTCTCGTGCTTTGGTTCACATCACAGAGCATTTCCAGAGCACACAAAATGTATTCCCCTTGGGCAAAGTGAAATTAGAAGATGTGCTCCAACCACCAAGAAGCAATCAAGTCAGAGGAGAAGACTAGGGCTGACCTACCATAATATTCTCAGAAATTTATAGAATAGGCATCACGTCTCCTGTGCCAACCATTCTGCTCCAAAAATCCACTTCTGTGAGTCCATACAATTTGCTAATCTAAAGAGAGCCTGAGCAACGTGAGTTGGGATTAGATGCATTTCTCTCAATTATCTCCAATCCAGAGCCTCTTTCCATGCTCAAAGTAAATGTTTTCAGATATTTGTGTGGGGCAAAGAGGAACAAACATTTCGGTATTTTTCATTTCTTGTTGCAGTGACAGAAGTAGTGGCTGATAGGAAACAAATACTGCAGATTGCTTTGATGCCTGTCAAGGCTGCTATTACACCGTTTACATATGAAAAATCATTTTCTTTTTAGAAAAAAAAAAAATCTAAAATAATATGTCTGCTGCTTCACATAGCTGTTGTCAAATAGTCCCAAATATCTCATGTCCTCCCTGTCACATCCCAGAGTACGGCAGAGGATGGATCAAAATGATTTTTCTGAGCTGAGACAAAACATGGATCCACACAGTGACTGTTGTCATTCTTTGGGGGGTTCTGATTCTTTGAATCCCAGGTGCTCTTCGTAATCACTCTAAGGATCAGTAAAAGCATCAGCTTTTGTTTGGTTGGGGTTTTTTGTTTTGTTTATTCCATTTTCAATAGAAAAGGGGTACATGTGTAAATTTTAAAAAGGAACACTGAGACATAGTGACATTCAGTACCTTGCTTTAATTGTTTTGAATCCAAAAGTTAAATTCTATTACCACCAACACAACTTGAATATGAACTTCTAAGAAATGCTCCTATTTGTCAAGTTGGCTGAGTAAGGAGAGCACTACCCTAACAGAGATTCCAAATCAATCCTACTCCAGGAGGTAACTGCCACTACTAATAAGGGTTTTGTTTGCAATTTGCTGTACATTTCCTCAGGATGTCACTTTTCTCATCAAGCAAGCCTGCAGGCACTCACTCAACTCCAAACAATATAAACCCATTAAATTCTTTTGCCTTCTTAAGGGCAAACACAAACTTGCAACCACCCAAATAAAATGGCCCTGTAAAGCAGCAAAGTAACATTCAACTTCATGCAAGCTATTTTTTCCCATGCTGTTAGTTTAGGAGCATGAGCTCCCTACTTCTGGTTTGATCTTTAACTTTTGTCAGATGCTGTCAGAGTTCTTCTGAAATAATAGCAATATGGCCTTGTTTCAGAAGCACACCTGCTCTGTTTACTCCTTATTCTGTGTGCTTTCAGTGGCTTTTTCTGTCCCAGGACATCACGATGTAGCCCAAAGATTTCCAGCTGTATTTTCATCACTTTGGGCACTTTGTTCAAAGTGAAAGAGGAAGGGAGTGCAACAGAAATGCCATTTTTGGTAGGCTGCTCAATGTTATGCCCAATCCAGCCATTTTTGGTTTCCTATGAGTCTTCCCATTTGTCCATGTAGTGCAATTAACTTCACAGTACTTCAGCAGATAAATTATTATGCTTTTCCTTATTTTTTTTTTCTTTTTTTTTTCANCTTATTTTTTTTTTCCTTTTGTTCTCCTGTTCATGTCTTCCTTGCTTAACAGCATGAAATATTTTTAATAGTTTACATGGTGTAATTGGTCACCTAAACCAGGAAAAAAATATAGCAGTTGTTTGAGAGTTTACTTCTGAGCTCTGTTCTTTTGCTGAAACTACAGTAAAACTAATCATAGTCTACTAAATTCTGACTGTTATCACTTCTTCTTGGTAGCTTTTCTAACTGTACTGCTCTCTGGTAGTGTAATAACTTTTCACTTTGATCACACCCTGGTAACACTCGGATATGTTTATCTCTTTTGACTAAAGGGCAGAAATCTATCTCTGATACTCTGCCCGTTTCGACAGCATCTGAGCATTATATAGAGGTTCAGAGCAAAACAAAGCTGTAAATTATTTTCCTACTTGAATCTAAACTCATTCAAGCAATGATTTCAGCCCTCCATAGTAAGTTCATATAATTTCAGCCAGCCTTGGAAGACACCATTCCAGCTTATGCACCATCCAA
>VZTM01023019.1:0-15870 GCA_013400555.1 Jacana jacana | reverse complement strand
TTTTTTTTTTTTTCATTTACTTTAGGCTGCTTGTTCTGTCATCTTCTGAGTCACTGAGTACAGATCTTGGATCTCTTTTTCTTTTGTGTTACCGTAAATTTGTTCTGAGGATGTAATAGTATACTTTCCTGTCTTTTGGGTGTTCAATTTTAAACTGCATACAAATTAGCTGTCATACATATGCTATAAATCTTTGATTCTCTGTCCTAGAGCACCTAAAGAGTACTTGCATGAAAACAAAGAGAAATTCCATTGCTCTGGAATGCTTTTTTTTTTTATTTATGTCATTTCTGCATGCTGAATGTTGCAGATTTTTAGGACACAGTTGCAGCCACAAAGTGCTCAGAGTCTTTTGTTCAGGCTAGATTTGTCATAGATGTATCAATATTCTTTGTTCAGTATTAAAGCAAGATACCGTCAGTGAATAAGCAGTGTATATGCTCAGGAGAGGTCTGTACATTTTTTGAAATGCAAGTAATGTCAGATAAAGAATAATTTTAATGGTAATCAGGATGGACTCTCTATGATCCATATAGCAAGCTGCAGTACAGTGAAACCCTGCAGATTGCAGGCATGTGTGGATGTCAAGGAGGGAAAGCAATGACTCAGTTTTATTATCTTTCTTTTGTTCTTATCTGGAGTAAAGAGGAGGAGTGGTGGAGTTTAGTCTGAGTAAAAGTCTGCCATTGGGTCTCATTACTACTTAGAAGGTGGGGGGGAAGGGAGATCACATTTGGGTGGACACACAAACCATTTAACCATATTTTAAACATAACATGACTACATGTACAGAATTGGTGTTAAAACAGACCACACGACATGAACTCTGATTTGCCTAGGATCTAGATCATGCAGTCTAGAGAACCAATTCCCAAACCTTTTTCTTTGCTAGGTGCTGCTCTTTACAGTGGCATCTTTCTGCTAGTGGTAGAGCTTAGGGTCTGGAACACCTTTTTGGAGAATGCAAGATGGAAATATGGCATTGGCAGCACATCAGAAAGACTGTGATATTAAAATGTGAGAACATCTGAGTGAGGTAGATAAGTGCACTGACTACAGTGCACTTTCACTCATCCTGACTCACTACAGGTATCCAAACACTCTGGATTCGTATCTGGGACCACAGGGTGAACCTAACGGTCCTAAAAGGAGAGTCACTATCAGAGGCAAGTATTGTAAGGACACATTGAACATGGTTTACAAACTGGCTCTTGTTCAGTTGACCCAGTTAATGTATTTGTCCTCATCCATCTGTGTGGGTGAAGAGTTATTCAATCACAGTGTTTTAATCAGTTCTCATCGACTCTAGCATCCCCATTGAGGCCACTTAGTGCAGCCAAAGGGGTGCCAGTGAAGCTGACGCAGGCTGTACGAGGTTATATGTGTCAAGTGCTGTGGTCCCTGTGAGCCATCTTTTTACTCCAATAGTGTTGTACAGCACTGCTCAAGGCCAGAGAGGAGCCATCATTTGGACTAATGTGCCTGGTAGAGTGAAAAATCACGATAGCAAATGCCACCTTTAAAAGTAAAAATTTCTGTCAAATAAATGGAATGAAATAAGTGAAACCTGGTCCCAAGTATGCTATGTTGTAGTTGAGGATAGCATAAGTTCTAAAGACACCTTTGTCCACACAAGAGGGTACAGAATTGAAAAAGGCTGGCAACAAAGAAACTAAAGAAGCCTCTGACTTGACCATAGGTTTATTTGTTCAGTGAAATGAATCTGGTATGTAGGATGGATTACTTTTAGGAGACAACCATCGAAGACTTCAGAGACCTAAGATAAAAAGCAGAGAGGGGTTCTATGCAGATCATTCTTCATTTCTTCTGCTGTCCGTTCTGTTGCAAATACAGCCCCGTGGCATCACTTAACGTCCTCAGGAGCAGGGAGGTCACCTGTCTTCTTCTATGCTACTTTAGGGATCCACCACCGGAGGGAGTGCAAGAGCAGCACGGTCTGCTCTGTCCCCTCTGGGAAGGGCTGAAGGCAGGGGAATCCCTGGTTTCTCTACCCGTCTAAGTCTGGAGGGGAGGAGGGAGAAAACTGGGGACCTTCATTTTTCGGCACTTGCCCATCAGATGGGCCCTCAAAAGGAAGCATCTCCCATGGAAAAAAATCTCAACAATAACTATTGAAAGGTAAAAATACAGCTCTGTAAAAAGAAGTTACTTTAATGACATGGCTTGCCTTGACATTAATTAATCATTAGCGGTGGTGAGAGCTCATAGCAGGCTGGTGTGGACAAGAGGGGAAATATGGCCTAACATATACACTCTCTTGACTGTAGGACACTGGGAGGGGTTCAGCCTGTAGAAAGCATATGGCCTCTTCAATTCATTGCTTGCCTCCATACTGTTTCTTTTTACAGCATTTAGTACAGGAATTCTGGTGAGTAAGACAAAACAAAGTGGATAACTTATTTTCCACACTGTATTTAATGGGATTATGTTTCAGCCTCCATCCTCCTGGGAAGGCAGTTTTCAAGCACGTCAAATTTTTGATGGATTTCAGCCTAAGTGGATTTAGTTGCAAATCTGAACTTTGTACAGGAGGTTTTATCTTTCCATCTTGTTTCCTCCTTGAAAGGTTCCGTAAATTACATTTCTGACAGAAAGGGAAAGATTTTTTTGAAGAAAGTGTTCATTTGGTAAATTGCTCTTCTGTTTAAGTTCCCCTTTTCCAGGTGCTGAATGACTCCCAGAGCAAAAGTTCTGTCATTGCTTGGTGATGGACCTCCATTAGTTTGCAATAAAATTTCAAGGCAATATTCATGCACTGATAATTGATTTCTTTCTGGAGGAAAAATGGCAAAAAGCAGGTCTCTCTCCAAATGCCTATTTGTCTGCACCTAGTGCAGTAATTTTCCCCAGTGCAAACTGGGTATACAGTGCTGCTCTTCTTAAATGTCAGTGTTTTGTGTTCAGTAGACTCAAGGCAATGAGAAGGTCAGAGTGTTTCCTACTAGATGGCAAAGCCAGATCTGACACCAAGATGAAGTGGCATGACTATTGATGATAGAGATTGCTGGATGCCCCTGGGTGGCTAGTGACAAACCCACAGAAGCACAGCAGATGCAGCACTGCTGATTTGTGGGAGGTAATCACAGACTCATACTACATATAATATTGAAGTAAAACTAAAGGAAAGAGCTTGCAGAAACTATCCTGGTAGGAGTGAGCCCAGGACAGCTCGAAGCCCTTTGTGACTGGGATGTCTCTGGTCTCTGCAGAATTTGTTCCAACCTCCTTCCCCATACAGTTAATCTTTGCTCTGTACATCCTTTCCCCCCCCCCAGTGTTTAGATGCTTTGCCTATATATAGACTGTAGGTTCTTTGGGTTTGTACCATATTTTGGGCACAAGAGCCTCACTCTTGGTTGGCTCTCTTGGTCAGCTCTCTTGGTCTACCATTGCTATCAACTTATAATAATAATTGAGAGTGTATCTTCAATGACACCAGCTTACAGTTGAGGCTGAACACCAATAACAGAGAGTATATAAATGATAGAGGTCATGAGGCAGTTGTGGCCACAGTCTGGTTCTTTACATCCTCTGCATAGTATCCAAACTGGCTACTTTGTATAGACTCTTCTGGTTTGGGAGGTTGTGGGTTTTGTTGTTGTTGTTGTTGTTGTTGTTGTTGGGGGTGTGTGTGTTATTTTTTTGTTATTTTTTTTTTTGCCTATTCTACCTTTTGTAAAGAAGTGGAGCAATCAGTTCAGCACTACGGGAAGAGGTGGGGACAAAGGTCTATTACCTGGTCTTGTCATACTGCTGGCCAAAAGGGACCTGCATAGTGCAGGGTGCAGAGAGCCATGTGTCACCTGCTTGGTATTTCCTGAGTTGTGAGAGCTTAGTGTTTCAACCTTATCATTGCCCTAAAGCTGGGGTTCTCAGGCTATGGTACGTGTTTCCTTTCATGGTGCAAAACTCTTTCTCCCCTAGAGGGAAAAAGCTCTGAAGCAATGGAACCTGGTCTTTCCTGCAAAGAATAGAGGGAATGTTTGGATTCCTTTTACTATTTTTTCATGTAGCTCAGCATGGAACTGGGAGCTTCTGTAATTACTGCCCTTCCCTACCTTTTTGTGGAGAAGAAAATAAGATGGGTTTGGATACAAAATAATTCCATCCTGTGGATGCAGACCAAAGATGAGAGTTGTTCTTGCTGCTCCATTCACCGCCTCTTGAATGTAATCTTTTTCTATAGCAGCAGCATGAAAAACCCTCCAGGAAAACTGGCCCAAAGGCTCTGTTGACAACCTCAAAGAGGTGTCAAACGTTATCAAGGTGCACAGATATTCTTCCTATATGCTACCTGGGGCTCCAAAATGTTATCCCTTGGCTGCAATAAATTCCCTCAATTGCCACTTCCTATCTTAAGACTACCCATGTCAGTCATATATGTGTATGCAGGGATGGACCATATACATTTCCATGCAATGCATTTCTTCCTTTTGTTTTCCAATGATGATTGGAAAACTCACATAAAGCTGAAAGTTCCCATGGGGTTAATAATCACAATTTCAGATTTTTTTTTCTGAAGTTTATGCAATTTGATCTGACCACTTTGGTCTGAATTTTTTTGTTTGTGTCTAAGGAAGGGGTTGAAGCATAGGAGTTTAGTGTTAGTTTTCATTTGACAAGATTTCTAAGTTGTTGGGTTTTTTGACTATATTAGAGATGCTGCAGGGCAGCTGTGTATTGTAGTTAATAAATTTGTGTTACCTAAAGACTGAAAAGAACACTATCTCCCTTCAAATCTCAGATCAGGTCCACTTCAGAAACTGCCTCAAGCAATAGTTTTATTTTAGTAGCTCTCTTGACTGTCATACTAAACGACGAGAGAGCTTTTGCTGCTTCAATTGCTTATTGTGACAGGACCAATCAAAAGGTTGCACAGTTTCTCTCCTTGACACAAAAGTAAATTATATCTTTAAAACTGCTATCCTGAGTCTTCTCCGCACACCTGGTGGTGAGGAAACTCCAAAGTGAGATTCATTTTACAACCATGTCAGGACATCATACTCATTTAATACAAGTAAGAAGCAACCAGATGTGTTCAATGAAATTAGGTGGTTACAAATAGGACTAATCACATGTAAAAACTCCCTATTTCCACCTGACAGCAATTAAACCACTGTCAGAGATGCAATGAAATTCCCTCAAGGGATCTTCCTATATATGAGTTCAACATCAGAAAGAGTGTGCATGATGGATGGAAAAGCTTGAGAGAAATGACAAGTCTATCAAAGCTGAAGGGGGTCACAGTTCATATTCTACAGCTATTTTGTGGTATGCAGGATGTCTCTCGGGAAGAGCCCCGCAGCTATCTGCTGTCAGCAGCAGCAAAGCAGGTGTGCGTGTGTGTCTGAGAGGCAGAAATAGATGCTTTTTATTTCCCATACCTGATGTTTCTTGTTTGAATACAGGTCAAAATTTTTAAAATTTTTGTGATTTTTTTTTTATTGTTTCGAGGTTTGCTAGGACACCACTGTTTAGTGGAGCGACATTCAGAAGTTTTTAATGAAGTCTAATTGGAGCTGATTACTTAATATTGTATCAGGTCTTTGTGGCTGTGAAATGGCCTGAGGGTTCCATCTGTCCTGTCCACACATTCTGTGTCCTGCATTGTTTAAAAAGTGGTGGGATGTGTGCCAGGTGTCTTCAAGGCAGTTCAAATTGTGGAGAAGCATGGGTGAGGTGAATTGAGATGGTTTGCCTCTGTAGTACATTGTTTTGAGGGAGCAGAAATGATTCTGCCTCACTGTGCTGCTGTTCTTCCTGTTAAAGAGGGGAGTCACTGTCACAGCTTCAGTCCTGGTCCTCCAAAATATCAGTTTGCTTTTGTACACCCTCATGTAACTTGGAGAGAAATACCTGAGACAAACAGCAGAAGTGAGTTTCGAGCTCTCTGATCACATTGTCTGACTCATAGATAGAGGAGCTGCAGGTGCAGTGTACATGGGTGCCAGAGGGTGTATATGATGGCAATTCAAATATTCTGCACTCTTTATAATGCATATTTCCAACATTCTCCACTACATCCTCCTGAGTCCAGTGAGAATTTGAGCAAAGCAAAGTTGAACATGTGTCTGCCCTCTTGACTCTGGAACAGAGAAACTTTTATTTGCTCTCCTGAAAGGAATAATGGAAAAAAAACTTATGGGCCTCCTCTATAAGAGCAGAAGCATGTGGAGGAACTTGGAGATCATTGCAATGTCTGAAACAGATCCTGTCAATGAGCATGCTTGGATATGAAGACTCAGAGGTGTGATAAAATCTCTGTCAGCCTGTACATGTCTACCCCTCAAATAAAATAGAAACGTGTTGTCAGTTTTTTGTGCCCATAGGTAGAAGGTGGTCAACAGAAGGACGGATACTGCTGGGCATACATTGTACAGAGAAGTAGCACAAAATCACCTCCCTCTGCTGTTTGTTGCTACTAAGTGGTATTTTGTTTTTTAAATCAACCTTATTATCATATTCGTACTTCTTACATATTGTCAAATGCATATGACTACAGAACTTAAAGTTCCACTGAAACAGCAGGCAACACTAACTTGTGAAACAGGACTTCTTCAAGTACTGTCTAACTTTCACTTTACAGGATAGATACGGGAGGTTGATAAGTTGGAGCTAAATCCCACATCCACAAAGACTGTTATGACAAGACAGTCAGTCCATTTTTTTTGTGTGAAAATCATGGTTTTGTTCTTGGTAGCAAGGGGAGAATCTCTTCTGAGAGACAGCCATTCCTATATGACATACATGCAGGCTCCAAAAGCTGTTCTGGGAACCAAGGACTGGCTGAAAGATACCTGAAGATGGTGGAGGCACTAGTTGAGGTGAAACAGAAGTGAGCAGAACCTGGCAGAGGCATTAATCAAGGTCAACAGAAAACAGGAAGCTGCACTCATCCCAAAAATGTGTGAAGAAAAAAATCTCATGTCTCAGTATTTTTTCTTTCTTTTTATTTTCTTTTTTATTTTTCTCTTTTTTTTCTTTTTTTCTTTTTTTCTTTTTCTTTTTCTTTTTCTTTTTCTTTTTCTTTTTCTTTTTCTTTTTCTTTTTCTTTTTCTTTTTCTTTTTCTTTTTCTTTTTCTTTTTTTTTTTTCCCTTGATATGCTTGTTCCAAAATAAAATGGGCTATAAAGGCAGTGTACTTATTTTTATAAAGTTATTTTCTTACAAGCAAGCTGTAAGGCAATCTCTAAAGGTTTTATATTACATCAGAGTCACATGGATTGTCTGCATGTACAACTCTGTTAAAGTAGAGCAAAGGCTGTCTATGTGTATTGTTCATCAATGTAATCATTCAGGAAAGCTCATGGAACTGGGAGAGCTAAGGTTCCTGTTATTCAGCCTGACTGCATAGTATAGACAAGCACACTCAGGGTTCACTGGTTTCAGGAAGTGCTTTGTTTTCCAAGCTCGCACCTCTCCATCAGTCATGCTGCCCCCTGTGGCCTGGAATCCCGCCCCAGCTGGATTAGGATACGTAAGGTGAGGCTCCTCTCAAGCAAGGGTGCGTACCCGCTACTTCCTTTGCTAAGAATCTGCCTCGTTGCCCAGCATTGTTTGTACATTGTGTTAAATAAAACTCCTCTGCAGATTTGGTATGAAGACGTGTAATGTGGGCGTTTGTACTGTCAATAGCCAGTCTCCATCTTAGTAACTGTATGATGTGGGAATGTAGTTAAAGCTGTTATTTCAGTTAACGTGGCCAGTACTCCCTCGTGCCCATTGACCTGGCACTGCAAACGGTGCTGCGAAATGAAGAGTTGGCCTTTCAGCATACGGGTCATTTGCATTGTTGTTGCAGCACATTGATTGGTTTTAAACTTTCTCTAGCCCAGAGATTTCTGCTGCTCACCGGTCTGCTTTCTCAAACAGCTGTTGACTATATGCTGTCTCTCAGATAGACTTTTTTCTTTGTCGCACTTTTCATGTCAAAGGTGAACACTGTTGCACTATTGCTATTTCATTTTCCAAATTGCATTAGGGCCTGTGCCATGGGAATCCATTTAACTGTTATGATGTTGTTCAAATATACTATAACTTGAATTGAACACTTGACAGATTTAGCCTGATGTTATCCTTCTTCTGCTCATCACCTAATAAAATACAAACCCAACATGTTGTTACCCTAGTGATAATTTATCAGTGGTGCTCAGCTTCATTATGGACCCTTCTGTGGAAGGTGGTAGATCTGTCCAGTGGAGAAGTGCACTTCTGCTGTACACAGTGGGTTATTTGCAAAATTGTCTGAGGCCTCCTTCCTCCTAGAAAGTGTATATTACAGCGGGTTTGGGAGCTAGTTCTGAAGCTCCGGTAATTGCCAAATTCATATGTGTGCCTACAGATGCCTCTCAGAACAAGAGACAGGTTTAGTTAAAAAAAAAAATAAAATATGGGCAAATATTTCTGCTTTATTCCTAGGTGACTGGTAAATCACTGCTGCATTTCTGAGTGGTGGCTGAGTCTAAGACAAGCTCACATGCGAAGCACAGCTACAGTTGCCCAGTTGTTCCTGTTTATTTACCAACATAGAATCATAGAATCATTTTGGTTGGAAGAGACCCTTGGGATCATCGAGTTCAACCATCAGCCCCACTCTAGAATTTTCTCCCCTACACCATATCCCTCAACACCACATCTAATCTACTCTTAAACAAATTCAGGGATGGTGACTCAACCACCTCCCTGGGCAGCTGATTCCAGTGCCTGACCACTCTTCCTGTGAAATTTTTTTCCTAATGTTTAGCTTAAACCTACCCTGCTGCAGCTTGCAGCCATTCTGTAAAGTCTTGTTCTTTAGGAGCCAGTGGAAACTGAAGAGATTAAAAGGATGAACAGGCTGAAAAAGGTATCATCTGGAAGATGGGTTAAGAAAAGAGGGAGAGAAAAGTCACATATATCCAAAGATTGGTGCATACGGATTTGAAGGATCAAAAAAGAAAAGCACAAGAGAAGAATGTTTTAATCAATATCACATACAAGATAGCCATCTAGCTCCAGGCGGTCTGGAGAAAATGCTCCCCTCCTGCCCAAGTCATGTACATGCATGAACTGGTTTCTATGTTTGCCTTTTTTTGTTGTTCTTTAAGTAAGTTCCTTCTTTTGTGGATAGATGGCTTTTCATTATCTGAGTATTAAAAATAATTGTTATCAATAACAAAACAAGTGAAACTTCTACTAGCCAATCTGAGTAGCTGAATGGCTAAGCATTTTCTTTCATTATAAGAATTATATAAGCAAAGCCACAAGTGATTAAAACCAGTATTAGCATAAAGAAGGAAGAAACTGAGAAATTTGGGTGAATTTTAGTAAGATGTCTTAAAAGGCAATTTGCCTATGAGATACTGCATTTTTAAAAAGAGCAGTTCTTAAGAAACCCCTCTTCTGTGTGAAAGTTTTTGATAAACTTTGCGGATTTTGTTGAAATCCTGAGTTTATAGTGCTGATGTTCTTAAAGAAATGGGGTAGTCATTATATTGTACTCTAGCAATGTGTAGTAATGCCAGGGAGTTTTGTTTCCTAAAAGAGCTGATGGAAGACAAAAGTGCATGAAATCTAGCAATTTTTAATTAGAAGTGATGTTTAATTGGAAGGAAATTTAAGCAGCTGTATTTCATGCATAGTGTAACATGGATGCAACTACAGGTGAGTATAGTTCTGTGTATAGTTTCATGGTGTATTAATAACCAGGCATAATAAATACTGTTTGATTGTCATGTCAATACAGGAAAATCTTTCAGGTGCATCTGAAATATGGGAAAAATTGACATTTGAATTTTGAATCATTATTTAGTATGACAAGAGACTGTGATAAGATAGGCCAAGCTGCTGCTGGTTACTTTTGCTAACTGTCTTTCTAACCAGGTATATTAAATGTTCATAGACAGCTTCAGATTTACCATTGCAGAATTAAGAGGAAAAAATATTCTTATATAAATATCATTAAAGACAAACTTCTATAAAATAGTAGTGTCTATTTAGTTCTCACAGTTTTTAAATCTGTTTCAGTTACTCATGGGAGGTAAGATCATCTGTGGAAGTTTAAAGATGTGATTAGGGGGATATCTTCAAAGATCCATTCTTCAAACATGCCTTTGAAAAATGCCAAGCTATTTCATTTGTGTATTTTTAAAGATATCTTTGGTGTTATATAGAAACTTACTTTTCAGGTTGCTTGTTTCATTGGGTAAGCACAGTTCCTCTACATTTGTATAACTTGCATAATCTTAGTATCACAGTAACCTTACCCATATCAAAAACTTTAGTGTCAAAATAGTCCAATCAACCTACCGTTTTCTCTAATTACCCTAATTACCCAATGTCAAAACATCCTTATAACCCCGTCTAAATATATCTGAATCCAACAAATTAGCACATGTAAGGTTTTTTTTTTTTCCTTTTCTGATATTATTCAATTAAAAATGAATTCCCCTTCCTCAGTTGAAAGCAAATCATTGCACATCCCTCTCAGGGGACCAATTCCTTTCTACTTAACATGGTAAAAAAATGTAATGGAAAAGGCAAGCAGTCTACAGGAGAGTGTCAGACACTGTGAGGACCAGGGAGTGGGAGCAGCCAGGGCTTATCTTGCCCTGCAGCCAGGATCAGTGCAGCCATGGGGGCCATGGGAGCAGCCCCAGGCATCAGGCACCTCCCTGGGGATAACATCAAGATGGGAAGTGCCCAATAGATTGAGGTCTGACTCTGGATGAGCACAGCCCATGGTGAAGCTGCAGTGTGGTGGGAGCAGTGGATCAGGCAGCAGAAATGTGGCTGAAAAGCAGATCCTGTGGGCAGGAACCAGCCCCATCTGGGTTGTTGCCCCCCAGTGCTGCTTGGGAGACTCTCCCCAGGGACACCAGGAGAAGGGGGCTGCTGCAGCTGTGCTCTCTCTCTGTTGACCGCAGCCCGGGCAGTCAAATCTTTATGAAGGGCATGCTCTCAGGACCCATACACAGAGATCCAACATCATGCTTAACTGTTTCAATCCAGAAGACACCCTGAAAAACAGCTGTTTAATCTACAAAGTAATTCTTCCAATGAAAGATCCTAGCAACCAGTCTTTTGATCTGGAAAAAGAAACAGAAACCAGTTTAAGGCAGAGGCTGAGCTGTTGTTTCCAGTTTTACAGGACAGAAACTGTGTTGCTTGGTGGAAGTATAAGAACCCTAGCAGATCATCGCTGCGTTCTGCTCAGCATTGTGTAGCATTGTACTTTGTATAATACAGATTTTATAGGTTTAAATTACTATGAAATACATGGGCAATACAGAAAATGAGCCTCTGATTTAATCATATATGTTGTGCTGAAGTTCCTTTGTTATTGATAGGAGAATCACAAATGACATAAGCACAATACCAAACTTAAGGATCCCATCATCCTCTGAGTCATGAAAACAGGCTGAAGGGAGAGCCCAGGGAAAATAATCCCTATGATGTGAGTGTAAGAAACTGTGTCCAGCAGTCTTACAGCTCATCACCCAGTATGTCTAGAGGCCACTAGTCTTTGTAGGTTCCCACACCATAGTGCGTGTTTTTGCACGACAGCAGTTACTAGGCTCTTCACTACTCCTGTTAATATATCTGACATGATAGCCAGCATGCAGATAAAGTTCCCCCAACCCACGATATCCTTGTGTGCGAGCTGGAGCAAGCTATAACAGGAAATGAATAAATTGCTCTCCACATTACTTTCCCTGCTTTCCACACCATATAAACTGCAAAGTGCAAGCAAACCTTGTGAAAGCATGGGTAGGCTGCCAGAGACAGAAGCTGTGTGCATGACTGTGTACATGGGTGAAGAAAGCAGGACTTTGGAACAGTTTCTGCACTGCACAGCAGAGTTTTGTGCAAATGCTCCTGAGTTGTAGGAGCCCACATGGCTCAGCATAACTGTGTTGCCACGACACAGTGCCCAAGGTGCTGTGGCTTTCAGAGCCATGCAGCGTTAAGTAAACATACCTACCTATATCAATATTAATGTGGCAGAACAGTTCTCCACCAAGCAGTGCAGGGATGCCACTATGCTTGTAGTGCTATCACTATGCTTGTAATCATCAGATACATTTTCCAGTGTTTTCAGATTTCAGAAGACTAAACAGAATAAACAGGTTGCAGGAAACTAGCAGACATGTGACTTGCCTTCAAGTATTCAGTGTTCAGCCCAGAAATGCCTTAGTGAAATCAGTTTCTATTATCTTGCATTTTGCAATGTCTGGTTAGTAGTATCTGTGGATCGACAAGCACTGATCTCATGTTGACAAAAGATCAAACGAAATGCCTTGTATTTGCAGTTATGAAACAAAAAGTGCCTGGTAGCATCAGCTTTTCTGAGGCAAAAAAAACCTCTGAAGGATACTTCCTCCTCACCAGAGGAAGAAAAGAAAGAAACAAGTATCCATTGCTCATTTCTTTCTCTAACAGAAACAATATTTTTACTTTTACATTCTTGCTTCACCCCATCAGGATTTTTTCTGGACTTCAGGAGAAACTGTTACACTGAAAGCACTTGCAAAGTAACTTACATTACTGTCATATCTGGCCATAAGGGTGGACACTAAATCTAACTCAGTTTCGGGATTTGTAAAAGATTTTTCATTTATAGTCAATCTCTTTGATCAACTTGAATGAATAAAATGATAGAAAGAAATGTTGCAGTTGTCTTGGAAATTTTCATTGCTAACTTTTTTGTTTGTTTGGTGCAGAAGGTTTGCTTGACTTCCTGTGGTGTCTTTCTTGGGGGTAGGCATTATAATTTCTGACTGGTTTTGCACTGCACAGCTGAGAATTGTGCAAACACTTCTGAGTTGCAGGAGACCACATAGCTCAGCAAACTGTGTTATCATGGCACTAGCCACGGGTAGATGTTAGCTGCTGAAATGATTAAAGGTTTTATATAGGAGCTACTCAGTAATAGCATATGTGAAGACAAAATTGCATCAGTAAATCCCATGTGCTTTCACAATAAATAGATTAATCTTGAGTGATCCTCACCAAGATTCTCTTTAAGTGCTGCAGATTTTATCATCCCAAAGCAATATCCTTGTTTTTTAACATAATGTACATAGAGCTATACCTTTTTATCAACACATGGTTTTGGGCAACATATCAAATGGAGTGATGATATGGATTTTATGGGGGAAGGGAGGAATAACACCTATTTCCCATTTGCACCAGTTCCCTTTCATGGAGATGTGCTGCAGCTGTGCAACTAACTAGCTAGCCCCCTCCCTGGCCTTTTAATAGGTGATGGCGACAAGAGTCTGATCAGTTAGCTTGGGTGGGGGTTGGATGAGCTGTTGGTAGAGCTGGGGGTGTAGGAAAGGGGCTAGTCTGTCAGTGTATATTTGCTTGAATGCTGTGCAGGGTATTGGCTCTCAGCTGCTGTTTTGTACAGTGTTACTGCTGACAGAAGAGACTGGGATTTCTCAGGTAGGCTTTCAATGGGTTGTTTCTCTGTGATTAGCAGCTTATATCTATGAAAGGAGCAGCTGCTTTTGGTGCTAACATCAGTGAGTAGTGCTTGTTACATAAATGACCAATGCAATATTTGATATACTCTGGTTTGAGCTAAGTGTTCAGACTAGAAACAAAATCTAGTGGGCTGACCACACTTAATGAAGGCCGTTTTTAAGGTGGTGGCACTTCTTGAGGTACCTTTTAAATATTTTTTTGCCTAATAGGAGCATGTGCCCTCCCTCTGCTCCCTAGAGCTGGAAGCAACCTGGGTGTTGCAGCTGAGTAGGAGTGGTCTTCTGTTCCCCCTGTAGCTTGTGTATCTTCTGTAGGTGCTGTTGTACAGCGCTAGCAAGCTGTAGTTCTGGAAACGGTGTAACTCATTATCTCAGGGTATCAACACAGAAGGAATTGGGAGGATCAAAAAAGCATCTTTCTATACTGTTGGAGCCTTGAGAATATGGATTGATAGCCTGTCTGGGAATTAAATGCTCTCTTCTTGTTCCACCATTCAGTGTCTTTCAGGCCCTCTGCCATGCAGTAGCCTCCCTAAAGAGAATGTCAGTTATTGGTGGCCTCAGTCCCTTCTTTGCTACCATTACTGTATAGGGATTGAGTATCTATGAGCACATAGCTAAAGCCTGAGACCTTCCCCCTTTGTGTTGCCTAAAAGGAAGATCTCCTATGCAATGAGGTTTCGGAGGGTTGAAGCTCCCTCTGCAGAACTGTTGCAACCACCTCCATGCCCTGTTCTGTTCATATCTAATGTCTTCAGGATTAAGATATCTGAGTCATTGTGTGAAGTCACAGAATCACAGAAGTATGACTTTTTCAAGTGTGGGGTTGTGCAACTAGGAAGTGGTGTTGTGAGGTGGTCTGCATTCCCCTGTATAGCAACAGCAGAGTCAAGGATGCTGGTCAGCTGTGTTGGTTGGTCTTGTTTAACCTGGTGGAGGCAGCTGTTGAAATCCTTATGGGACCTGGAGGAGAAGAGCTGAGGAAGATCCCATCCTTTTATGAACTTCAAACTAAGGGTCTCTGTCAAGCTGTTTTGGCCTAAGGGCAGCCGAAACCTGTGGCTATCTGGCAGGAACAACTGAGAAATTTTCCAGCTCTTTGTCCAAAGGAAATTGGAGTTCTTCAACTTTGCCTTTTTGGTTTAGATAATCTGAGGCTAAAGCTCCACTGCTCATTTAATTCGAGCAATGGGATGGAGGAAAGGATTTGCAAGGCAGGTAATTGCATCACTCAACTTGAGCAAACAGCAGGAAAACCTTGTACAATGTTCAGATGAAAAAGACTATGGAGCTGAATGTTAGGATGGACTTGATGCAAGCTTGGTGCTCAAAGCTTCGTTGTTGCTCTTGGAAAATGGAATTTTCCCACATTAGTGCTGTATAGGATTTGTTCCCCAAGCTCGTGGTTGGGAGGACTCAAAATAACTCACCTTTCTGGGAATGGTGGGAAGGGGAGCATGTGAAGAAAGTTGAAAAGAGATTTCCTAAACCACATAATAGAAACAATGGAAAAAAGAAGAGTTACAGCTGAAGCCATTTTGTCCCTTGTGTATGCTTCTGAATTCATGCAAAATTTATGTGGACGCAGTGCCAACATTCTTAGTGTAACCTACTGCTTTGTGTTTAAGTTATAGTTCTTCTTGAACACTGGGGCATCCTGTATCAGTGAATTTGCAGCACATCTCCCAAAAGGAAACTGGGGAAGCCTGCTGAATGCCAGTTCCCCTCTATACACCTCAAGCCCTCCGCCTTGTATTTTACTATTGTGATAAAAGCTGCTGTGTATATACATTAGATAATGGGGGATGATTTTCCTCATGTTGCAGCAGTGAATCTTTATTCAAATGGAAGTGGCTTCACAGCTACAACTTCTTGATGTGCCCGTATTATTCAGCTAGTAGTCAAGCACTGTCTAAATCAGAGAAGATCCTATACTGAATAGGATTTTTTGCCATAGGAAAAATGTACAATATTCTAAGGTGTCTGCAGATGAAGCATCCACCTTTCCTGAAAAAGAGATAGCACTTTCTGGTCTATGCTCCTTTTAGGGTTGGGAGAATAAACTCTACTGAAGGTTGTATTAAAATGAGACGTTGCAAAAGTTAATCAGCCTCTTCAGTTTACTTGTCTGTTAAAAACAGAGGAGATCCACATTCAACTGGCTCCTGAAAGCGTGATCTTACCTAATTGAGAAGAAAGGCACTATTGTTAGTAGCACTTTATTCACTCCTGTAAACTGGATTGAGTTCACTAGTTCAGAAAAATGCTAAGATTGTGACCATGGAGCTTTTCTATTAATAGAATCTAAAAAAGGGTAAAGCACAGGATAAAGTAGTAAATTTTCTTAGGCTGCTAGGAAAATTCCTGAAGCTGAATGTTT
>VZTM01023016.1:56606-81207 GCA_013400555.1 Jacana jacana | reverse complement strand
GGTATATTTTGTTTCCTTAAGTACGAACATTAAGGCATTATCTATGGATAAATGCTGTGCTTTCTGATTGTTCTGTGATATTGGAGTCTTTTGTGGACAAGCAACTGAATGACTCAATCTCTGCTATCCCAAATGCAGAGTTACCTGCAGTTGAAACTACTTCTTCAGAAAGTTTCCTGGTAGTCCCTTGTATATGGCATTAATGAAATGGCTGGCACTGGCAAAGTTGCACTATATCAGTTAGAATTTGTCTGCAGTGTGCATGTCCTTTCTTCCATTGTGTCCTTCTGGAGAGAAGTTGCTGTCACAAATTTCAGCTATAGATGACAGTTTGAATTGAGTGCCGTGGAAATAACCACATTTAAAAAAAAAAAAAACCAAACTCATTGCTTTCATACTGGTTCCATAGCACTTTAGAAAAATACATGTGATTATGATAGGATTTATTGAGAAAAAATTGTATCCCTGATACAGACAAAGAAAATGGTTGCTCAGAGGTTGGAACTCTTACTAGATTCATTTGCAAGAGACAAAATAGCATAGATCAGTGACCAGGTATATCTAGACAATGCATCTCTTGGGAAGAAACAGTCTTGGACCAGCCCACTAGACCTGAGCTGAGAAATGCAAATTCTTGCCCTATGGTGTTACCAGATTTTGTCAGAAGCACTGCAGGGTGTTGTATGCTTTGGTTGCAGTTTCCAGTGAAGATACCACTCTCCAAATTGTGATTAATTAATGGAGCTTTTAAAACAGGCGATTTCTTTGTAGATACTCCAGTTCACATAAAATCAAGACAAATTCCTTTACTTTTTCTGCAAATTCTAATTAGATTAGGGAAGAAAAATACTACATCTGTAGGAAATTAGCAACAGCTTACTTGTTTGTCCTTACTTCAGGTTGCCAAAAATAAAATTTAGAACAGATGACAAAAATTAGGAGCACAGCAGCCAGTTGTGGAACATTAAACTCTTAAGAAGAGAACAGAATTTATATCCTTTTATTCAGTTGCATATGCTTTTAACTTACAGGATGAAAACTAAGATTTGTCAGGTTTGTAAGGGAGTTTGAACCCCCAAAAACGAGACTTCAAAAATGAAACAACTTGGAACTCTGTCAGTTTTGCATGTGCTGGATTGTGTTTAGTCTGTTATAGTATAATAAAAGTCTGCAAATACGAAGAAAACTCTTCATTTCTGGTTAACCATATTTACAGCCTTTGATACAGTTTCCCGTGTTGCACATTTACTAGTCAAGTTATTCAAGATTTGGGACCGGCCACATCAGTGGTTTGCTTTATGAATGCAGGGTTCATTTGTTTCCTATGGCTTATCTGCTTCTAAACAAAAGGGTAGGGTTGACTTAACTCCCCATCTGTGTATACCTGTTCTTGTCTAGAGACTGGTCTTTGTGTGGAATGATGTCTATGGTAATTTTTTTTTAAGCCTGATTCATAGTTTTGAAGTCAACAAACATGTAAGCAAATGTTACATAATACAGTTACTACTTAGTGTAAAAGGCAGCAGATTCAAACAGAATCATTTAAAGCAATGTGTACTTTTATTCATTAGGTTTCTTAGCTGCTTTGATGTCTTGTTTTCTGTGCTGCATGTGGCCCTTCACAGGATGAAGTATCTGATACTCTTTCTGTAACTAATGTGATTATGCATGAATTAGTCTTACTACAGTTTGGGGTTTGTTTTTCCTTCCTTCTTTCAGTCTTGTACTTACTCTTTCTTCCATTCTTCCACTGAATGTACTTCTTTTTGGGCAGATCAGACGTGATCTGATTTTCCATGAAATTATACTCCATCTTACTTATTTTTTCCTGTTATTTTATTTTTTCTTTTGGAAAGATTCCACTGCAGACTTGTTTGAGATTTCATGTTTGGTGTATGCTAATTTAGGTCCATGTTGCTGCTGAATTGGGCAGACTTGCCCCATCTTGTATTGGCATTAGTGTTTGTGGAGCTCCTAGTGATTTGGGTCAGCTTCTAGTCTCCCTTTGAAAGAATCCTTCTGAATTAGTTGTTCATTGATCCACTGGACCGCAGAGCCAAAATCACTGCTGTCCACGCAAAAGAGACATTGAGAGCCCATGGTTGAGGGAAGGTCAGAACTGCTTCTCTTGTGGCAGTTTAGTCTTAGATTTCTTAAAACCAGTAGAAACTAAGGTTAACCTGAAATGTTTACTGCATTTTGCAATTCTTTCTGTCCTGCTATGTCCCAAGGAACTTATGTTCAACAGGGAAGCTGACCTGCGAGGTGCATGGACTGATGAATAGTGCACCTCACGCTTGTGGTACAGTGGTTTCTTAATTTGAAATGTCCACAGACATGTTTTTCAAATTATATTGAATTTCAAAGGTTTATACTGTGACTGCTAGAACTGACGTAAAGCTAAAAGCACCCCTAGAAGCTAAGAAATACTTGCTATAAATTAACGTGTTTGAGGTTTTTTTTTTTGTTTTGTTAGTCCTGATTGGTTTGTGGGGTTTTTTTTAGATTGCAAAGTTGAACACTTAGAGTTATGAAATTCCAGTTGCTTGCAGTGAAATGGAGTTGCACAAGTTCCAGGAGGAGGGGTTGGCCACTTGGGAGCACAGAGTAATAGCTCCAGATTCTCGGTTCCCGTGTCTGGCTCCAATATGTTGTGCAGCAGCCAAGCATTGCAATTCCAAGAAGGCTGCTGTACTCTCCCACCATGGACCCAAGCGTTCTCAAACTTGGCCAGTCTTTTGTTCAAGATCAGTAGTGTTCAGTCCAGTTGAGGGTTGGGCAGTCCTCTGTGAGAGGATGCAGCCTTGATTTTTTTTTTTTTTTTATGCTCTGACAAATTTGGGCAACTTCCCACGGGACAACACAAAGCAAGTCTTTGAGGATGCCCCTGCCAATAATCTCTTTCATGGTCAGACGTGCAGAGGTCTTTAAAAACATCTATATTTTAACTGAGATGCACCACACCTTCCTTTCTTCTTTAGGAAACGCTTCGTCTATTGCAAATCAGCCTGTAGGAGTAACCTGTCATGGAAAATTTCTGTCACAGTGGTTAGAGCTTGGCAAATTTTTTGTAAGCAATTGAAAGTGTATCTTGTGTCCATGAAGACAAGCTGAGAGAGCTGGGGTTGTTCAGCCTGGACAAGAGAAGGCTGCAGGGGGGATCTTATAGCAGCCTTCCAGCATCTGAAGGGAGCTGACAGGAGAGCTGGAGAGGGACCCTTTGTCAGGAAGTGTAGGGACAGGACAAGGGGTAATAGTTTTAAATTGGAAGAGGGGAGATGTAGATTAGATACTAGAAAGAAAATCTTAGCTATGAGGGTGAGGCACTGGAACAGGTTCCCAGGGAAGTTGTGGATGCCCCATCCCTGGAAGTGTTCAAGCCCAGGCTGGATGGGGCTTTGAGTAACCTGCTCTAGTGGAGGGTGTCCCTGCCCATGGCCGGGGGCTTGGAACAAGGTGATCTTTAAGGTCCCTTCCAACCCAAACCATTCTATGATTCAATGTGGAAGTATTGGGCAGCTCTATTATCTGCTGCTGCTGCTGCTTCAGTTTCTAAGTGTCTATTTTTCTCTTCTGAGGCTTTGATAAGAATAAACTGTAAATCCTCTTGCATATTCAACCTTAACTGTGTAACTCTGTTACCAAAATTAACATGCCTGAAACAAATACTTTTGTACCTTTGAAGGAAAATGAGCAAGCATTGAATGACACACTGGAAATCTTGGTCGTTCTGGTTTTTAGTAGCATGATATTAAATTTTTGATCCCTTAACAACTTCACACTAAAAGCTTGTCACTATTGTGAACATTTTGTCCTAAGTCACAGATATCTTTTTTTCTTTTTTCTCTTCCCTTACTGAAGACCATGGAAACACAGAAACATTTCCTTTTCATGTCTTTGTAAGTGAACTACGGTATGGAAGCTCTCAGAGATTATTACTATATGTACTTAGTAATTGCCACCAGAGTGTATTATGTAATTTATTGGTGTGGAGGAACTGACGTGGGAAGAAAGATAAGCTTGTGAGAAGTGACAGTACGGGGTTTTTTTTCTATTTGTAATGTTTAGAAAACTTAACTCTCAGTTGCTGGCTTAATGAG
Organism: Jacana jacana; assembly: GCA_013400555.1. Taxonomy (NCBI): domain Eukaryota; kingdom Metazoa; phylum Chordata; class Aves; order Charadriiformes; family Jacanidae; genus Jacana; species Jacana jacana. The sequence continues at coordinate 77,107 of VZTM01023016.1, read as the reverse complement.
CAAAGAAAATGTTACCTGGGTTTATTTTCTGATTTGTTTCAACAAAGGAAGAAAAAGTGTTGTGTGTGATGCCCAGGGTAGGTCAGTCTCACTTCCCTCCCCGGGTGCTATCAATCCTTCCACTGTCAACTGGTGGGGGCAGCTGGATGGGTGCAGGTATACACCTGGGCAGCTGAGAAAGGGCTCTCTGTCATAATTTCCTTCATCACTTTTAATCAAATCTTTGTCCTTTGCCTGTTCCTTTGATAGCTGGTTATCCATCCTCCAGCTCCTGATCCCTGTGGAAATCCCATGCTCAAGAATGAGCTCCAGAGGTAAAGCTAGTTAATGGAGTAGAGGGAAAAAGAAATTACAATTTCTTAATATTGAAAACCAACTATTGCATCTTCTCCCCTCTCCTATTTACTTGCCTGTAGTTGCAAACAGTGGCTGCAAAAGCTCAAATCCCTGTGTAACACCATCAGGAGGAAAAAAACCAAACAAACAAACACCAAAAACAAACCCAAACCTCTCAGCTGGTTGTACTTCTCTAAGGAATGCATGTTGGTTGCACTTCTCATAAGATCAGTACCAAGCAGCTTCCTGCTGAGCTGGGCAGGAGAACAGGGTCACTAACTTCAGCTGCTGGTGCTGGGACCTTGCTCAGTCACTGGAATGGGCTGCCGAGGTGATGGAGTCACCATCCCTGAATGTGTTTCAGAGTCAATTCGATGTGGTGTTGAGGGATATGGTGTAGGGGAGAACTTTGTAGAGTAGGGCTGATGGATTCTGTGATTCTGTGTGCCTGCAGATGTTTTACTGCGGTGCTTTCATTAGAGATTCTCAACCATTTCCCCTGTGAATGAAAGGGTACTTGTATCCTTTGGCCTTCTTCCTCTTGTCTTCAAGTAATTGATCATTTGTCCATAAGAACTCTGGATGGGGGACACTGCAACTTCCTAATCCAGTTTGGTTTCCTTTGCTTAAGTTAATCATCATTATTGCTTCGTTCTTCCCTCTTTTGAGCAATAATAAAGCCTTTCTTTCTCCTCCTTCCCTTTTGCATCCTTCCCTCCCCAATTTCTTGCATTTTTTTCTGTTTCTCTGAGACATTCTATCAATCAGTCTGAGCATTCCATTAACTTTACAGATGAGGAAACTGAAGTTCATCCAGTTATTAGCCATATTTATATAGCTTCTGTTTATGTCAATAGTTGTGTCAATTTGCCTGCAATAGAAAAATCACATTGGTGGCTTTGAGTTTAATTCATTAGTATGCCATCACTGAAATAAGGTAACCATGTTCATCATTACAGTCAAGTTTTTCAGTCTTAAATTGACCAATGCCTATTTTCTAGTTATTAATTGTGCAAGACTATTTGAAATACACAGCTTTTTTTTCTGAAGCATGATTGCTCTTGCCAGTTATAGAACCATGGGATAGAACAGAAACATAGACTCCTTTTGGTTGGAAAACACCCTTTAGATTGAATTAAACAATGAACCTAGCACTGACTAGTCCACCACTAAACCATTTCCTGGAGCACCACATCTGTACATTTTAAAAATACTTCCAGGGATGGTGACTCAACCAATTCTCTTTGCAGCCTGTTCCAGTGCTCGATAAAGCTGTCAGTGAAGAAATTTTTCCTTATATCCAGCCTAAGCCTCTTCTCCTTCAACCTGACACCGTTCTGTCTCATCCTATCACTTGTTACTTTGGAAAAGAGACTGACACCATCTTGCTACAACCGCCTTTCAGGTAGTTATAGCAAGTGATAAGGTTTCACCTCAGTCGTCTTTTCTCCAGACTAAACAATCTCCACTGCAAAGGAAACCAGAAAACAGGATTTTTAAAAATTAGGCGTTCGTCATTTTGTATTGTGTGGTCTTATACATTCCATTGGAATGCATAATCTCAAAGAGTTTGCAAAGAGAACTTTCTGGTTTTCTTTCTCGTCTTTGTCATCCTTTGGGACAAAATTACAAAAATTTTGTTTAAGCTGTTATTCTCTTTTGAAAATAGTGGATTCTAAGTCTCTAAGCTGGAGTCTAAAGAATTCAAGCACTGATGTAGTGCTTGCAAGCTATAGTAGTTATCTTTTCAACTAGTTTTGTAAGCATGTAGGTCTCTATTGGACATTTCTTACTCAGTTTCCCTCATTCTAGTTAATTTCTTAGGGACAGAAGGAGGTTTTTCAAAAAGATTTTGGGATGTTTCTCAACTGTCGTATTAAATCCAAAATAGAGGTACAAGAGTGCCACCAGCTGGTTTAGTTAGATGCGTGTGTTAGATTGTTAAGGAGTTTTGCAAGAAATTTGGCCAAGATGTTTGTATACACAAGTCCTCAGTGTTTTGTCATTGTCTTTTGGTTTTTTAATATACTGAGGTAAGGTATTCTGTTGTACGTACTTTGTGTGAATGATGTCTTTCAACCCTCAAGTAATACGTAACTGGAAAGGAGCTTTTCTATTTAATAAATTTAACCATTAGAACAATAAGATAAAATACCACAGAAGGTTGCCAGGTCACCTTTTTCTTACAGTTTCCACAGTTTTAAACCTTTACTTGTAAATTAACTGTATAAAGCTGTACTGTATTGTACGGGTTTTAAGTCCTATGTGTATGTATTCTGAGCCCTTACCTTAAATTAGAGTGATTGAATGCAACTGGCTTAGCGATGAGAATATTTCTAAATTTTTACCCCTTACTTGTGCTACTAAGTGATAATCAGGTGTGTAACAAGAAAAAGGATCAGTGTTCCATATGAATGGGATTGTCAAGGTTTGCAAAACTGTGCAAGTAGAATTGAAAAAATGAGGCAATGCTGTTACATGTGAACTGATAACCTGCTACAGTTGATGCATGGGCTGTACAACCTGCATCCTAGGAAGCTTGGTTTATCACCACATACCTCTTCTGAAAGGATCTTCACTTCTTAAAATCCACTCATCAGTTATTGTCTGCAAAACATAATTTTTTTTTGTTTGGTAATTCAGTGTTATTTTAGCAATCATTTCAGGTTGAGGTATTTGGTGGGTTGTTTGGTTGTTTGTTTTGTGTTTTGTTTTGTTTTAAACCAGCTTTCATCCAAAGACCTCAGAACCTCAAGAATTAAAACACCCACTGAACTTTTCCATAAAGGAACTGACAAGGACAATAGGGGAGAAAAGCTTGAGGTTTTAGCCATGTGAGGGGTTACTTGTCATTTAGTATAGTGCAACCAAAGATATTCTGAAAATCTGAAAGGTATTTTAATTTTCCTGGTAGTCCATCTGTTCTGTCATGCTTAGCAGATATGTTTTGTAGATGTAGGGTTGGTGATGGGTATAAAAATGTTTCGGCATTGAAAAACCTTTCTGGCAAAAGCAGTTACTACGTTATTAAGAGGAGTATTGTGTTGTGAAATGCAATATTCAACAGCTGGTCCATGAACTTTTGGTATTTGGGCCTGAATATAGTGGATGTTACGTTCCTGTCTTCAAAGAAAGGATATAGGAAGTCTTTGAAGTCCAAAACGTAATTTGGAACACGGCTATATTCCATGCTTGTATAAACATCAAGGCTAACTGTCTTTGCTGAACCAACCAGGCGTGAAAAATATTTAAATTTTTTTGTGCTAACATCACCTAGAACTTTTAAATGTTAATGTTAATTTTACTCAAGCCTAGTCTTCTAATTTGTGATTATCCATAGCAGCTAAAGCTTACTTTGTAGATATTAGCAGGCCTATTTATCTGCTCTTTTTGTCAGTCCTGGTATTTTGATATTGTACCCCATTTTTTAACATTAAGATGTTTCTGTTCTTTATATACTTACTTGCACAGCTGTTTTCTCATCCCTTGAGAATATGGGTTTTATTTTACGGAAAGTCAGTGTTCGGATCAGCGTATCTTTTCTAGTATTTTGAGGATTTAAAAATTATTATTTTTGACATCTATAGTTTCTAGTGTGACTTGGAATAATTGCTGCTGGGAGCTACAGTAGAAAACAGTTCAAAACAGTCATCATTGCACTGTCTGATTGTACTTCTTCTATAAAATGACTTAAAAACATAATTTTCCTTTTTTTAAAAATAGTTTTCTTTTAAATATTTTTCCTCTACCCAGGTCTTTTGAAGTAAGTTGATTTAGTGCCAAGTCTGGTCCATGTTATGAGGAGGCACTAACATATAAATTAATAGCTTTTTATGTATTGTGCAGAAATTGTCCCCATAAGAAGTGATTTGGGGATTAAAAGAGTTTGCAAGCATATCTGATGCCTAATGGTAGGCTTCATTTACTTTTTTTTAGGGAAGGAAGAGTATAATGTTTTAAAGAAACTGAGTGAGGTTCAGTGCAGCGTGGCTAGAGTTATGGCCTATCCAGTGTTACTGTTGTGAAGTCTTGTAACACAGTTTTATATCAACAAATCCTTCCCTTAAACATTTGTTTCTGTGGAAGTGCAAATCACACGATTTGATGATGTGACAAGGAGAAAAAATTATGAATCTGTCTTAAGAATTCTCTTAAAACTGTATGTAATTTTCCTTCCTGGATACTCACCAGGCTGTGGGATTCTGAGTTCTGCAGCAGTGGTGGTCTTGGATTAACTGGGTATCCTAAGTGGAGTCTGACTAGATTATTCATGTAAAATATCAAACTATAAGCGTTGGGTCTAAAATTTTTTTATTGACAGAGCAGTCTTATAGATCCCCTTTAGTAGAAAACTGTAATACCTCCTAATACCTATTAAGTGATATATAGATTTTTTTTTTTTTTTTTTTTACATATAATGGAAGTAATTTTGGGAACCTTTTTTCATTTGCACTACGTTTGCCTTCATCATTTTATACAAAACCTTATGAAAAGGTTTGGCTGTAGTTGATGCCTGTATTTTATTGTGAAAGCTGATCTATACATAAACAATAGAGCTTTAAAAACCTCCTAGCGGAAGCAAAGAATTATAGCTAGACTGCATACATGTTACATGTGTTTCTGACTCAATGTTATTCATGTTGAATAAGCATCACTGAGTATTCTAGTGAATGCAGCAATCAAGTAGTTTTCCAACAGTTTCAACCTAGCTATTGTTTGATTTCATGCACAGTATAAAAATTTGCACATTTTTTGCCTTCTCTGAAACTTTTGTCAAATTTTGATACTGGGGTGATGTTTCAAACTAGTTTCCAAGGATGTTTTTAGTATTATCACAAGGTTGCATGACAATTGAAAAAAATTTTTTTAAATTCTCCTTGTGAGAAATTATGGCCTTGTACTCTGAAAGCAGTCAGCTGACTGCTACAGGATAGAAAAATGCGTGGCATCGAGGGAGTTCAGGAGATAGGACATCCTACTTCGTGTAATTGGAACTGTGTTTGTATCTTGAACAAACCTAAAATGATGGCCTGGGGGAGAGACTTCTTTGTTGCTGGGGCATTAGTTCTTGTTGATGGAAGCTGAGGGGAGACCTCATTGCCCTCTACAGCTGCCTGTAAGGAGGTTGTAGAGATGTGAGCATTAGCCTCTTCTCCCAAGTGAATAATGACAGAACCAGAGGAAATGGTCTAAAATTGCAGCAGGGAAGGTTTAGATTAGATATCAGGAAGAATTACTTTACTGAGAGGGTCTTCAGGCACTGGAACAGCCTGTCCAGGGAGCTGGTCAGGTCACCATCCCTGGAGGTAATTAAGACACATGTAGATGTGGCACTTCAGGGCATGCTCTAGGGCATGCTCTAGTGCCTGTGATTGATGGGTGTGGTGGTGGTTGTTACAGTGGGGTTTTTTGGGGGTGTGGTGTTGTCAGTGTGTGGTAGTGTTTTTTTGGTTTGGTTTGCTTTTTTTGTTAATGGTTGGACATGGTGATCTCAGAGATCCCTGCCAACCATGAAGATTCTGTGATTCTGTAATGGGAGCAGGTGGAAGGAGAACAGATGCTGTTCATGGTAGAAGACTAGAAGTGACTAGTAATTAATGTTTTGTTTTCATTTTCCTAGATTTCATTGGTGTTATTTTTAGTCTGCAAGAATGAGGGGGCAGGAAAATATGTTAATTTATTTGGAGAGATCAGGCATTTCTACTGTTAGAGCTTTGATATGTACTTGAACTCTAGAAACAGAGAGGAAGACTGGGCTATTTTGGAGCCTTTGTGTGCTCCATTGTGATTCTAGTATCTTAAGAAAAACCCCCAAAATACGTATCTTCTCCAGGACAATGGAATATTCCTACAAGCCTATAGTAAAGGGCAACATCTTTTACCTCAAAACTTGATGTTTGAGCGGAAGTCTTTCTTTGAAATAGATTAAATGTTTTTAAACTGTGGATTGCAGAAAAGTAACATGTTAGTCTGTCTCTAAGGGTTTCTGCAGATCCACTATTTAAAAAATAGGTGCATAGGGTTGTTGTTTAGCCAAGCTATAATTCCTAGAACTCGGGCTTTCCTGTTGCTTTGCTACTTCTGCTCATTCTAAGTTTTGGGTATCTGCAGTAGTGCACAATGTGTTAAGCAGTAGGAAGGAGTCATGCACAAAAGGTGTCTGGCAAAGAATTGCTCCCTTCCTGTTTCCAGACACGTCTCTCCATTGCAACTTGACATAGGTAGCTGTCATCACACTGTTACTTCATGTTTTACTGGGCAACACCTGTTCCCATGAAGTACCATCATTCTTGATTTCCAGAATAATTTTCCTGTGGTTATCTGTTTTCGTATTTTGCTCCATGTCTTGAAAACCTGGAAAAGCTTTAGCAAAGTCCCCAGTGGTTATCATTTTGTAAGAAATATTTCAAGATAGACTAAAAGTTCCTTAATGAAGAAAAGTTCTACTGTACTTAAATGCAAGATGGCAATAGCCAAAATGACCAATGATCAGAAGGTTAAATGATCTGCCTTGAGTGTCTCTGTAGAAGTACTCTCCAGTAAATGGTATTTCCATTAAGAGGAGATTCAGTATCTTCTCTTTATCCTGACACTATTTTTGACTTGCAGTCTGAGAGAAGGTGGCTAAACCCTAAGGAAGACACTACAAATGTACTTTCTCAGGTTCTTTCTACTGCAGTAGTCCATTCACCAAGAAAAAGTGATGCATGTTAATTGGAGTCCATGATATCTGACACAAACATCTTTAGAAGAATTTCTTGGAACTTGCCTTTGGATTTTTATGTATGTTTCTGAGCTTTGGATTGAGCCAACCAATTTATTCAAGGTTTCTGTAGTAATATATTGTAATGAGAACATTCTAAATTGATTTTTGTGGGAAGTTAGAGCTTCTATGTAGGAAAGGGTCCAATTCAGAGTAAAAAATACACCTAGCAGAAATCATAAAAAGAGGATCAGTCTGCCTTCAAGTTAAGCAGAGCTGTATTATTCACCAGCAATGCTAGTACCCACTCAGGCTAGCTAAGACTGAGTAAACAAACTATTCTTTAAATGATAGCCTTTCTTAAGTATCATTGGAGTCGCTGAAAATCCTGTGTGTGTAGAAAAACCAGAATGTTCATCAATCCCAAATGATATGATTACACATGTCAGGAAGCCTAATCTGAAAGTTCTGTATGATTGTAGACAATGTACAAGGCCTTTTAATTATGCCAGGTCCTGCATCAAAAAGCTCTCATTGTGTGCTTGAGGTGTGAAAAATTCGTCACTAGGCAGCACTGCTGTGCTTCTAAAACATATGATGTGGACACGGACTGTAATTAATTTGCAGGCGGAAAAATCTTCATTCAGTCTGTAGCATAACCTGTGTCTGTGTTAGTGGCTGAGTACCAGGGGAAGCTTGGGCTGGGACCTATGTTTACTACTTCAGATGCCGTGTAGAGCCTTTTTCTGAGCTGTAACCTTTAAAGCCTGCTAGAAATCCTTAATTACTCATCCCAGCATGTGGCAGTCACATCCAGTAAGCTCCCCCTGCGGGAACTGTATTCACTAAGCTATTTGATACTGCCTCACCTCAAGCTGTAGCCGTGGTCCCTTCATTTTTTCCAGGAGGCTACACCTTGTTGTGGCTCTGAAGAAGAGACAGGGATTCTGTGCTGCTGATTACTAAACAAGAGTGAAGTAGGCTGCACAGTTGTCATGCCTTCTTGTATATAGCATTGGACCAGTCAACACAAATAAGGCTGAGACAAATGCAGCCATAGGGGACAAAATTTGCAGTACAGTGGTGGTCCACAGGAGATATGCGTAATGCTCTTGTTAAGTGTCACATTGTTAGTCTTATTTCCTTAGCAGACTTGTGACTGTGTGGTTCTGCAAATTCCGATAGGCTGATGGTATTGTTCCTTTGTCGCAGATGCTGGAGAAAATAACTACTTTGTTAACTATCATTAACTGATTTTTGCCCTTTGAGAAGTCCTTCTATGCTGGTTGCTACTGATTCTACTTCCCCTTTTAAAAAATTAAAATATATTTTCTGCTAGCTTCTGTATGTTGTGATTTGTTTTTAACTTCTTGGGTTATATCATGTGGACTGTACAAGAAAAGAGACTTGAGTCCTTTTTAATAAAAAAAAAACCAAACACCAAAAAAAAAACCCAACCCAAAATGAGAAAAAACCTAATTGTAAGTCAGGTTTGGATTATTATTATGATAACATCTTTTGGCTGTTGCTTCCATAGTTAAAGAAAATGTAGAACACATGAAACCAGTTCCTTGTCCTCAGGATGACCGGGTTTTAGTGGCTTTATGTTTGTGTTATAGAAGTATAAGGTTCACTTTTAGAAGACTGGACAGGAATTTGAAAAACATTGTAAGTTAATGTTTTCTTTTATAGTTCTAAATGCCTTTAGAAATAAGTTCTCTCTTGCAGAGAAGAAACCAGTAGCAGGTAAGCAAAACTTTTCTTACTTTTATCATGTCACATTTTGTACAGAAGCAGATTAAAATAGTGTCCTCTGTTAACTGCTTTTATATGAGTGTGTTAGGCTCGTAGTATTTGGGAATGTTCATGTTTTTATGGGAGGGAAATAAAGTAGTGATGTAGGTGTTTTTTTTTCCTGAAACTCTGCTTTATCTTCTGTAATCAAGACACTATAAAATTACTATACTGACTTCTTTTGACTTATGTTCTTTCTCTTTCTTTCTGCACAAGCACTCCTATTTGGACAGGGAAACCTCCCTCCTTCTGAGAAACATTGCAGGAAAGCCTTCTCATTTGCTGACCAAGGTGATGCTTCTTCTTTCCACCTGTATGTGACTGTTTCTATGCAGAAAGAATGCTTTTGGTGNNNAGAAAGAATGCTTTTGGTGTGTGCTATGCTCCTCCCATCCCTGCCTTTTCCAGGAACGTGTACATTTACTTATGTGATTTTCCTGGTGGTCTGTGGGGCTTTTAAAGGCTGAATTTTATTGTTTGCTTTTGCAGATTTGTCAAAGTGTTCCGAGTTCTTGGCAAATACTTAATATCTGTGTCAGCAGGTAAAATGCTGTAGCTGAAAAGGAAATGTGATGAGCTACAAGTTCTATTTTTACTATTCCCATTCACTAGTTTAAATAATAAAAAAGATCACAACTGTGGAAAATGTGTGGGAGTATTTAGTACTGTTAAAAGGCAGTAGTATGCTTAAAATAAGTTCACTTGCTGTATTGAGATAAACTGAAGATTTTGATTTTTCACATTTTCAATGCTGTCTTGAATATAATGGGGGGAGAATATCCTAGTAAGACAGTGGTATAATGAGCCAGGTATGTACAATTCCAGATTGTAAACTCCTTTTCTTTAAAGGAAAGAGGTCAGTAATGTACTAAGAGAACGCAAATTGCCCCACTCAGTTTATTAAGAATTACATTTTTCTATACATATTTCCTTTTGACACTAGAGTAGGAGGGGTGGAGCAAGCTATAAATCTCCTTGATGAAAAAAGACCTGGGATGAAGACCATAGCTTCACATTGTTGAGAAAACTTTGAATATTCAGTATCTGTGGTGTCAGATATGTCTGATGCTACTGGGTACTGCAAAACACTCTGTGGGTTTTTTTTCTAAAATAGACACTTGGGAGGAGAAACCTTGGGCAAGCCTGAAGTGACAAAACGTACCTAGGCAACTTCAGAACAATGAAGATAAATAATGTTTGCTGGGCATAAGTAGTCTGTATTTTCCAATAAAAAGTTTAGAACCAGTTGACTGCTTTTTCTGAAGTACCTCCAAATGCTCAGCACACTTCCTGACAACAGATTTTCAGGCTGTCGTCTTGAGTGGTATAAACAGCTGAAGCCAAGCCATTTTCTGCTCTTGTGATTGCTTTGCTCTTCCCTTTCCCCCCTCTCAGCCCCTTGCCCTCCACGCTCCCAACAAAGCAAACTCCCACCAGACCGTCCAACCTTACTGGATTGCAAATAGATTAACAACGGCTGTGGCTCAAACAGAAACCACGATTTTCTTTCATCTCCATGTGTTGTCATATTCTCCCTTCTGGTTATTTATATATGGGATGAGTGTTGGTTAGCATATGGAACTTCAATTAAAAAAAATGCATAAAACATTGTCCATTATGTCATTTGACCATGGACTACCTCGTATGAGTGATTCTAACAGACTCCTGAAGTTAAAAGTTTGGATTTATAAATCTTTGTCTTAGCTAATTAGACTTTGTAGCCTGTTGAGTCAGGTGCTTTTGATCTTGCTGATGTTCTGAGGATACTATTTGTTGTTATCTGAGTTTAGGGCTGTTTCAGTACAACTGTGCCCCCTACTTCTGACTACTGAGCAGACAGTCCTCCTGCGGATACTTACTGATTCTCTTTTGATCCCCTGTGGAGAGAAGTATCTTAAGGAAAGTGTTTAAATGGAACAACTTTGCTGCTTAGATAAGCCCCAGTATGAAAGAAGCAGTCCCAAGAAATGTGGCTTTTCCTTGGAATTTGAGCAAGATAACAGATAAGTTAACTGTAGGATCTTGGTGCAGCTCTACACTGGTGTCTCTGGTGTGTCAAATATTTTGCTTATTGTTTCTTCCTCTTCTTTGATCTTGTGTACCTTTTTTATTGAGAGTAAAGTCATTGTGGGGGAACAAAATTACTTTTTTGTCCTTTGGTGTGATATAACTAAATGTAAAAATTTTAGTCGTGGACTAGATTAATTTTGCATCACAACCATGCCCAGAGACAGTTTCTATTTAAGCGTGGGGCACATCTCGGAACAGAAAATGATCTATACACTGTGGTGGTCTCTCCATTTTTAAACCTGGTTCTCTAAGTTACTGTTCACATGGCATTTAAACTCTTCTTGAAAACAGAAAGAAGTGAAAGCATGTCAGTAAGTGAGGTGGTGGAATACTGAAAATAATAAAGCAATGTGTCTTTAATGTAAAATCTGTAAGCTTGTTATCCCTTATAGGGTTGGAATTAAGCCATCAAACGAATACTGAAAATGAAGCTTATGGCTGTGTAATGTAAAGCACCTACAAATAATTTTGAGAGCATATGCAGGCCTCAAATATATTCTTGTTTAGGACACGAAGATAGGAAATGTAAAATGCTGGATTTTGAAGTTAGCATTTCTTCTACCATTCTGATGTGCGTGAAGCTGAAATTACATTCAGGAAGCCAGATGATGGTAATTTAATGATGTAATGCTTCAGATATGTATGTCAGCATCTGGAGAAAAGAATCATGTTGTGCCTTCTCTTCCCAGCTGTCTGGTACTTCATTCTTCTTTTCCTGTTGACCTGAAAGGTGTATACTAGGAGTGTTGATTGTCCTGGTTTGTAGACTTTGGTTACTACACACTGTCTACCCTTCAGGCCTTTGAATAAAACAGTTGTGAAGTTGGATTCATGCATCTTAAGTCAGTCTCATTCAGAAGTGCTCATTCTCAAATGAAGCACCTGTTTGAGATTTCCTCTTTTAATGCAGTTTAAAAACACAGGGATTGATTTCTAATCCGCAAAGGATGTAAGCACAATCTGAAAACTCCAGCCTCCTACAGATTTTGGGGAAGTTGTGATTAGCCATACCTGGAAACGACAAAAAGGATGTAGGTGGTTAGTAGCAGGATTTTATGCAACACTGAAAATTAAGATACAAAATTTTTATTCAACAAGCTATTTTGTACTAATCTACTATGATTATTGTGATGTTCCTGCATAGTTTTAATGTCACCCTTGTCTTGGAATGAATTATAGCAAGCTGTTGTTGGATACATTGTTAGACAAACAGCACATGTTCTCCAGTCTGCATTTCTGCCCTGTTCTGTGTATCAGTTGAGCTTTTTGTCCAGCTAAAACTCCTTACCAGTCAGTCCTAATGCCTCCTCTGTTATGTTGTAATCTTCTTTCTGCTCTCAAACTTCCTTACTGTTGTTTCTAAGACTTATTTTCCCTCCCCCCTTTATTTGTTGTTGTGGTGGTGGGGGTTTTTTTCCCCCCTCTCCCCTTTCTTGCTTTTTTCTGCTCATAGATCTAGGACCTTTTCTTCTATAATTATTTGCCTCAGCCCCTGTGAAAAGCCTGATATCGAGCTGTTAATAAGACAGGTCCTGTCTAGAGGCAAGCAGGACAATAATCTAGTGCAGGTGGATGTTTCAAGGAATAAAGAGCCAGTGAAATTCCTTGCAAATGCATTTTGGGTTTTTTTCCTTCATTGCCACTAGCTTTGTAAAATCTAGTTTGATTGTTATTGCAGGGGGACAGCAGAATGCATGCCCCTGCTGAATAAGATTATGTTCTGTTCTGCCATACCTTGAAGCATATGTTCAGGATGGTGTGAAGACTGGATGGAGTTGGTGGTGCTCTCCAGAGATCAATAGTTGCTCCAGTAGTTTTCAACATCTTCATTAATGATCTGGATGCCTGGGCAAACATTTCCCCTAATTTCTGGCTCAGGCTTGAACTATGTCCCCTGCCTCTGGCCCAACACCAAAAAATACTCCTCAGCACTGATTTCTTTTGGGTGCCCAATTCCAGCACCATTTCAGTGGACCCTCTAGGTGCTCTTTTTTGCTCAGCCCTAACCCTATAGACAAGCTAACTGTCATAGGCAAGCTGTGGATAAGCAGACAGTGAGGTAGACTGAAAACTGGCTGAATGGTCCAGCCCAAAGGGTGGTGGTCAGTGGCACTAAGTCTAGTTGGAGGGCAGTAGCTAGCATCCAAGGGGTCAATACTGGGTCCAATCCTTTTTAACATCTTCATTACTCATCTGGATGATGGGACAGAGTGTGCCCTCAGCAAGTTTGCTGTTAACACCAAACTGAGGAGTGGCTCTAATGCCAGAAGGTCATGCTGCCATCCAGAGGGACCTTGACAGGCTGGAGAAATGGACTGATGGGAACCTCGCAAAATTCCACAGAAGGAAGTGTGAAGATCTGCACCTGGAGAGGAACAACCTCCTGCACCAATCCATGCTGGGGACCACCCAGGTGGGCCAAGTTGACCACAAGCCAGCAACACCCTTGCAACATAGAAGGGTAATGGCATCTCAGGCTGCAATGGGAGTGTTGCCAGCAAGTGAGTGAAGGTGACCCTTACACTCTGCTCAGCACTGGTGATACCACACCTTGGGCTAGTGTGTCCAGTTCTGGGCTCTCCAGTACAAGAGAGATATGGAGCTACTCAAAAAAGTACAGTAAAGGGACCACAAATATGGTGGAGGGACTGAAGCATCTCCTCTGTGAGGAGAGAGGCTGAGAGCTGTGACTGTATTCAGCTTGGGAAAGATGGGGCTCAGGAGAATCTCATCAGTGTGTACAGATAGCTGGAGGGAAGGTATAAAGAAGACAAGGTGGAGCCAGACTCTTTTCAGTGGTACCCAGTGACAGGACCAGAGGCAATGGGCACAAATTGAAGCACAGAACATTCTGTCTGATCATCAAGAAACATTTTTTACATTGAGGGTGACTGAGTACTGTCTCAGACACTGTCACAGGTTGCCCAGGAAGGTTGTAGAGGCTCCATCCTTGGAGATACTCTGAAGCTGCTTGGACACGGTCCTGGGCACTGGCTCTAAATGGCTCCACTTGAGCAGATGTGTTTGACAAGATGACCTCAGCCATTCTGTGAATACTGGGAAAAACAGGTTTCCCAGAGGTGGGGTCACCTACATTTGTTTTGATATAGATAAACTTAACTTTTGCTTTTCTTCATCCTTTGAGGTAACTGAGGTGCTAACTTTGGATCCCCTTTTCAACTTCAGTTTGAGAGACACTAGCATTGCAGTTTTCTTCCCAACCAGTTAGTTTTGTGATCTTACAGGCACATAAAATTCTGATCTTGTTCAAGTTATGCAGTGGTTCTCTTCAATAAGAAGTAACACTGCCACATTTGTGAAAATTTCTTTGCATCACACTTCCAGTATTAACACTCTTCCAAATACTTTATGTCGTCATAATATGGTTCAAGATCACTGGAGACTCTGAAAAGCTGCTGTTGTTCAACTGCAGCCTGGAACTGGGGCCACGCACCGCTTTTTCAATACTCCCCCACAGTGTAGGCAGAAGCGGGAGAAAAGGAGGGGAGAAACCTCATGGGTTGAGATGAAGACATTTTAATATAACAGAAGAGAAAGAGCACAAGTTGCTCTTGCCACCTATGATGATCCCCTCCTGGATCAACAATTGGACTGGGACCCAACACCACCCTAGGGGTTGCCCGGCCTGTTTAGAGTAGTGATCACAGATTCCTGCCTCCACCAGCCAACCCCCATTTATACACTAAGATGTGTGGAATATTCTTTTGGCCTGTCTATGTTCACTCAGCTTCTCTTGAGAAGCTGAAAAAGTCCTTGACTAATGTAAACATTACTTAGCAACAACTAAAACAATATGTGCTACCAACATTCTTTTCATACTAAATCCAAAGCACAAATCTAAAATGCTCTCCCAGCTGAAACCAGACAGTTATAAACATTATTCTCATGCTAAGTTCAAAACACAACATCTAGGAGAAAAAAATATTAACTATCACAGCTGTAAGCAGGATAAAAGCTTAAGTACTGGTTAATTTTGACCAAGCACAAAGGATGTTCTGGAGAGGTTCATAGATGCCATTGTGCATTTAAGCTCATAAGCAACTGCTGTCTCTCTTGGCTTTCCTTCTTCACCCTAACAGACTGTGAGGCAAAAAGGTTCCTTCTGTCAGAACTTGTGAAAAGGACCAGTGTGACTGTGAATTGCATTTAAAATGTCGCTGCTGCTTTCCAGTTTCCATTCAGAAGCCATCTTCTGTGTTAAGCTTCTAATAGCGAAAAGTTTGTGACTGGAGCACAGACGTATAACAAAGGAAAAATACGGCACTGCCCCAGGGTTATGGCATTGTAATATTTAAAGTTTTCTGGTGAATAATTCTCAGATACAACTCCCAAAACAATATTACTGCTTGACATGCATTTCTGTATTTTTCAACGTAGTACAATATGGTGACAATAAGTCAGACATGTGCCGGAGGTATAGAAAACTATATACAGTTGGGAAGGAAGAAATATGGGATACATTAAGGAGGATGGTCCCCTCAGCAGGAAATGATGGCTGTACACTCATATTTAGTGAGCTTTGAAAGAGACTAACCTCTTGTTTGCCTCTCTGCTTTATTCACATATAGATTATTCAGGGTTATTTTGAGAAAAGCAATAAAACTTATGTTTTGAGAAGGGTCATGAACTACTACTGTAAATACAAGTTCACTGTTAACAAATAGGCTGTGCCACAATTGCCACACATTGTTTTTTTAGGATAGAGGTGCTCTGCCTCTCCTAAGAGTTTATTAATAAATACAGAAGGACAGCTGTTAATATTCACTTACTCAGCTTTCCCCTACTAGCGCTTATCATATACATACCTGTTGTTGTGTTTGGGGCTTTTTTGGTAGTTGTTGGGTTGGTTTATTTTAATAATGAAACAACCAACAGAAAACAATTAATGTTCTCGTTGATGCACCTTGAACATTGGACTAATAAAAATGTCTTGAAGTTTGGGGAAATTCAGAGGTTGATATGGTGCTCTCAGGCAACAGGAACCTCTGTTTCTATAACAAACTCTGCAGGAAGGCAAGTCTTTGCCAAACAGGTCATTGACTTTGTACCTGAGGCCAGCTTATAGCTAGGGAAAAAAAAAGTGGAGACCTGCTTCTGTTCCTTCCAAAGGCAATGCTGCTTGTGTATATAGTTACCATCTCACCTGCATTCAAAGAAAGACTTCAGAGAAAAATTATTAAATGTAAAAGAAATTTCTTCTTCTGTGCATCATGTCATCTACCTACACTGCTAACCAGTGCGATGTGAGCTTCATTAATTGTCTCTTATTTAATTACTGACTTTCCTGAATACTGTAACCTTTCTTAAGTGATTTTTCCCCCATTTTTTTCATTTTGCCTGTGATCTCTGTAAAAGGGATCAGTTAATGAGAGTTTAAAAATGTACAACAAAACAAAAAATAAACCCCAACCTAGAAATATGAGGCATGAAGTCATTTGAGCAAAGTCAGCCCTGTCATAGCACACATCTTGTGTAATTCATGTTGAATCATGGCTGGAATATCTTTAACTGCCCATTAACTGGAAACTGGAGCAGGAGACTGTGGTCATCGTTACATTAAGGAAATCTTAACTTTAGGGTTTTGGGGTTCTTCTTTCCAGTATTTCAGTTTAGGCTAAAATTATTGAAAACTGAGTTCTGGTATAAATATGCAAAGAAAAACTCATTAATTTAAGACCACCGAATTTGTAAAGCTCTGCTATTTCAATTTCAGTTCACAATATGTTGGGATATTTTGGATGAACAAGTCCTCAACGTACGTACGTTGCCAGGCACTCTTTAAGGTTGTGTTTTCCACAACTGAAAGTAACCTTAGCTCAGGGCTTTAAAATGCAAGTATAGCAATGCTCCCTGAAGTTGTCCCGTTGCAGTGAAGATTTTTTGTTGTGAATTTACAGTAATGTGTACTGCTACTAGTAGAGAATGTCGTTTTCACCTCTGACAGGAAAAGGATAGTCACTTATGTTTGGTGTTCTTACGCACTGGGTATGCGTACGTTATCTCCTTGTGCTCTTCTGTAGTGTGTATGGGACTCTAAAGGCAATGTTATCAAGGTATGGATTCTGCTGAATCTTTCTGCTGTGTTAATTTTCAACCAGGTCAGTTCCCAGACAGATTGTCCGTGTGGCCACAGCAGCAGTGTGACTGCCACAGCTGGGAGGGAAGGCTGTGCATGGCACGCAGGTGCATCAGCTGTAGCGGGGGTTATGTTGAATATGCCAAACTATGACCTAAGCACCAGTCCTGCCCTTTTTGTGCATGTTTATGACCCTTTGGCAACCTAACTTGCATCACTATTACTGGAAGGATTTACTAGCAATACGGAAATAGGTATTAAATGCCTACGTTAAATACAAATAGACTGCATATCCTGGCCTTGTTAGTTTGTGGTGCTCAATAATTTACAGGTACAGTCAGATATTTTTCCTACCTGTCACTTTTCTCCAGGTGCAATGAAAAATGTTATTAGCTTAATACAGCTGATGGGTTGCATATGCTTCCTCCCACGGGGGAGCTGTCTTGGTTGCGTGTACAGGGGAGGAGGGAGTCTGTGTTTGTGTCTGAGTGCAGTTTTGGGGTGGGTTTGATAAGGAGGGGATGTGTATGGCTGTTGGAAGAAGAACAGAATAAATCATTGTGAGTTTTGAAGAATTCTGTAGTTACTCAATCATTTTATTAAGTAATTAAAATAGACAGTTACTCCTTCTGCTCCAGTGAAGCATCAGCAATGCTGCAACAGGAGCCTGAGCACTTAACCAGAAATTTTTAATTTTTGCTTTCTTTTCCTCAATGGATTTTCAGTAAGTAGATTCAGACCTCTTTTTATAATTTTTTGCTGGTTGAAACCACTTCTTTTTTTTATAATTGTAATTCTGTTTTTTTTGTTTCAATTTAAAGCAATTTGTTAAAATTTAGTAAAGTATAAGAAATCCTAATCTCTGGACCCATATTAAAATCAAGTAGGAGATAAAAGTAATTGCTAGGTGTTAAAATAGTAAATCCTCAAACTCCTTTTTTTAGCTTTATATTTTTTTAATTTGTCAAAGCATTTTAGGGAATGACGGATTATAAACTTGGAGATCAAGAAAAACATTTTAGCTGGGTTGGTGCAGCTGTATGAGAGGTGCCCAGGTGATTCCTTGTTCTTTGCTTTCTTGTTGCTGCGTGTGCCTGAGCGCTGAGGCCATAACGTGCTCCTGCTGAGATTTGCTGTAGAATAGTTGTATTGCAGAGGTGTACAGTGAAATGGGGTGGAAAATCGTGCTGCTTGACTTCAGTGAAGAGCAAAACCAAATGTGCTGTCAACCTCTGTACAGCAATAAAAGTTTATGGTTGGGTTAATGAGAATCTTTTTAAAACCATAAATTAGTTTTTCCAAATGTGTGATAAAATAAAAAAGTCTTTTGCTCTTGACAATTTCATAATGCACAGGTGTACAGCTTCACTTTTAGAAACATGGAAGTATTTAAAACCTTGGGGTTTAGTGATAATTTATTTCTACAGATGGAAATGGTTCATGTTAAGGATGAATATTTTAGAATTCTAGGTGTGTTTAACATTTAAGTGATTCTAGGTATCATGGCACTGTTAGTTGTTTGTTTTTAATAGAG
This sequence comes from Jacana jacana, assembly GCA_013400555.1. Lineage (NCBI taxonomy): Eukaryota > Metazoa > Chordata > Aves > Charadriiformes > Jacanidae > Jacana > Jacana jacana. Next base: position 58,573 of record VZTM01023016.1, on the reverse strand, counting down.
TGCTCATCTGATTTACCCTTTCTGGGCTATCTGATCCCATCTTCATGATGAATACAAAGCCGGGGTTTCCTGTAGACTAATAACAACCCATGTGTTCCTAGGTAATAGAGTTCACAGATAATGTTTCAAGCTCACATTATATCTGCTCGTGTCAATTTACTCATTCGGTTTTTTGAAAAGGATTATGTTTCTCACAAGGCAGCCTGCTGTCCTGTCTACCTGATGCTTTTTCTGGTGCATATTATAGTCACAGGTGTGATGGAGCAAAAGCTGTTAAGCTAGCGTACATAAATAGCAACTTTAGCAGTTGATAGGAATATCAGTAATTCACTGGGAAGTGGAAACCCTAAACTGTGGATTTCAGTATAGCTGAATCTTGACTTTTACAAGAAAAGCAATCATCTAAACACATGGTAAAGAAATCACAAATTACCTTCATACAAGCAAGCGATGCAGAGCTAACTGTGTCAATGCTGAGCTGATGTGAGCTGGTGTTGTGATGGGCTGTGCTATGTCTGCTCTGAGGAAAATCTTAGTTTTTCTTTTCTAAGGAGATTTGATATTTTTGAGGGGATTTGTTTATTTCTTAAATATGTTTGTTTATTGTTTGAGGGGCTTGAAAATAATTATGACGCTTTTAGCTATTAGCCTCAGTAAACAGCCACAATTTACGATTTCTAAAATCTGAAGAATGTATATGGTTTGTTTATTTAGCTGTGTCTTTCAAATCCACTTTCAAAAGAAATATCAATAATCTCCAGAAATTAAAGAACAGTACTGCTAGTCTTAAAATTATACAGGTTCCTTTCATATCAGCAGGTAGAATAGATTTAAATTATCTGAATTTTTAATGCATTTCCAGTTATAACAAAAATAGATTGCTTAGAAGAGCATCAAAGAAAAGAATATTTATTTGTTTTATGTGTGTTAAAATACTTCAAGTGAAGAGAAATACAGCCTGGATTTATTAAAGATAAAGAGAGCATTTAAGCTACTTAAATGGATTTAATAGTTAAAAGTCATCCAGACCAATGCACATAATGTGGAATCCTATTTATTGTATTTATTTTCCATACTTTCTGTGTGCTGTTTAATTCTGATAGTTCTCAGTGTGCTATTTATGTTTCATGTTGATTAACCAAAAATCTATTGGGTATAGTCAATTATACATTCTTGTTAAATATGTCTTGTCCAAATCTATGACTCTAAATACACAATATGCTAAAATATTTGGTAGTAATGCACAAGGCTACTTACACTATGGAAGAACAGAGAAATGCCAGATGTGTATATACAATATATATACCTCCAGGATGTTCTTATGGAAATAATGGTAGTTATATTTCTAAATGTTAGATATATATAGTAACACTTTTAGTCTTAAGTAATAGTCTTCATCATCACTAAGAAATAGATGAGGTTTTATAGGTGGGTAAATCAGCGTTTCAGTTGATGTTTTAAAGCATGGTAGCATCAAAATTAAATCCACTAAGACCGAACTGAAGTTTGCAATAACTGGAATCGTTTGTGCTGTGTCCCCATAGGAAGAACAGGCTGCTAAACTCAAAGCTGAGAAGATCAGGGTTGCATTAGAGAAGATTAAAGAGGCACAAGTGAAAAAGGTAAATTATTATACTGTTTTGTAAGATCTTTANTTATTTTATAGACCCCTTCCCATTATGCATAGCAAGATTTTCCAGTGATAAATGGAATAAAAGCATTCTAGACTACAGTCAGGGGTTACCAAGTAGAGATGGTCTACTGACACCACTTGATGCAATAGCAAAGAACAGAAAGCATTCCCTTGAACTTGGACATTTTTATTTTACGTTTGTACTTTTTCATTAGTTTAAAATGCCCTTTATATTTATATATATGTCATATGCTAAAAACCTGTCCTGGCTGGAAGATGGGAGTTAGCAAGCCAGTCAGCATATTGCAACTAGTATGTTTTAACTTTTCCAGCT
>VZTM01023016.1:36982-54745 GCA_013400555.1 Jacana jacana | reverse complement strand
GCTCAAATCCCTAAAATTTTAATAATTGAAATCTTGCATTGTGCAATTTTGAAACTAGAACAAATTTGCATAATTCGATGTAAAATATGTAAAGTAAAAATCAAAGGTGTAATTCTCTAATATTTTACCAATGAGAATAGTATGAATACAAACCTGAGCAGTTCTGCAATAGTTTTATGTTTCTGTCCAGGAAGATCCTGGACTCAAAACTCAACCAGGGGTCTTTCCTGTCCTGGATTTGGATAAGACACTTCCATTCACTGTGCAGCCGGGAAAGAATACAGGAACAAATAATGAAAAAAGTATTTTCATTTACTGTTGGAAACAAAGAGCAGCCTGCAGACAGAAAGATAAACTGATGTTTATCCAAATTAACATCTCTGAATGAAGAATATTTTGAAATGAAACCAGAGTTAACAAATCTCTCTTGTTGGGTGTTTTGCAAGTATATACATACCCTACTGCACGGACTCAGTGATAGTGGGAATGACAGAATTCGACTGCCGATAAACCTAAGAGAGAATAAAGAGATTAGAATTCAGTGTCCTCTTTCATTTTACAGTCTGGTTTTCCTTGATCCTTGGTAGAGCAACTTTTTTATTCATAGACTTCATATACATGTTGGTTTTGGTAGACAATCCGAAATGCAGCCAGTTCGATTTGTATGTTTTATACTGGAACGTGTATTGTATTGTGTTAGTTTGTCAGTGGCTCATCTTTTGAAACATTTTTTCTGGCAATGGCAATGCAAGAGGAAGGAACTCCTTTATTAAAATATTTTCCTTTAGCAAGAGACAGAAGACCTGCATACCTTCAGTGTATTTCACCACATTGTCTTGTTGGTTGATTGCTCATTAATTGCACAGTTCAATAAAATGCAGTGAAAGCTTTAAGCTGACAACTCCAGAGAGTGGCGTGAGGCCTGTGGAGTTCTGGTTGTCTTTGTGGTGTATGTGGTCTGCTTCAAATGTGTGTGGTTGACTATTGTGGAGTCTGGTTTAGGTACATGTGCTTGAAGTAGAAGACCACCTGTTACTGTCTAATGGTTTAACCAGACACTTGATATGTACTTTTAGAAGAACTAAGAAATATTATTTCCAGAATGCGGAATGAAATGATTTGCCCAGTTTTATCTTGCGAATTTGTAACAGAAATAGCTCTGGAAGATTTTTTTTTTTATTGGGACAAAGGTTGTTTTCATTTTTTGAGTAAGAGCAGAGCATATCTAAGAAATATCTGAATTACAGTGTTTTCATTTCAGAGGATGTGTTTAATAATAGGAATATTGCACCATATGCAGCTTTACATACTGTAAGTACATGATAGTGAGTAAGTTTTGTGTTTGAGTTCAGTTATTGTTCTTGAATAACAGTTGATATGCTTTGAAAGCTATCCACTTTCACTAATGAGGCTGCAGTGAGATTTAAGCTTTTGTATCAGTCCTCTGAAGTTTTTTTTTGTTTTGTTCTTCTGTTAGGTAACACCTTTTTTACTTTCTTGGAAGACAGTATTGCTGTGTTGCTGATAGAGCTTGATGGAAGTCGTGAGTTGTACCTTAGAAGCTTATTAGAGAGATCTCATTGAGACCTAAAGTAACATTGTGTTGTCATCTCAAACCTTAATTCATTCCCTACAGATGACATTTTGTTGCGTTCATTCTGCTTAGTTACCAAAGATGGTGAGATGTCATCTGTCATCTCGGTCTTCATTAGTGATAGCTCCTAGGTCTGGATGTGGTCAGTGCCATATACCCTCTGTAAAAATGTGGTGTAATCAATTTTGTGGAAAAAACCCATGTTCTGCTTTCAGATGCAATTGAAAGGTTGAGAAATGCCGAAGGATTCTGAAAGAAATAATTGGCTGCAATGTCCCTGTGTGGCCTGTGTGAGGAGGGAACAAATTGCAGAATGCAATTTGACTTCAGTGCCTTTGAAAGGAGGAGAAAGTTAGTCTAGTGGTTTCCCAAAGATATATACTTACTTATTTTAGAATAAGGGGTTTCAGATATTTCTTTGCCATTTCAGTAAAATTTTTTCCTTCTTTTTCTCCTCTTTTTTCTTCCTCTCTACTGTTTGGCCTATTTGCAGAATCTTGGACTAGTGGTAACTATTTCAACAGGGTCAAAGCTTAGAGTTCTCAGAAGTTGTTGCTACCTCATTTATTCGGCCAGACAGACTGTAAGAAATAGACAGGCTGTTTTCGGGTTTCTTATACCATATCTCTGCTAACCCACAGGTATTCTGCATTTTGGAGGTATTTTGTTTTCCCTATGATCATTGTCTTACTTTTCTTGATAGTTTGAGTGAAATAGCGATTAGGGACTTAGAAACAATTTTTCTGCTGAAAAGCTGTCTAATAAATTCCTCCAGGGATTGTATGAACCAGAGTACATACTAATGTCGTACGGTTCTTACTTGTACTCATAACTTTCGCAGTGTTGTCATTTAGGTCCGCTCTGTTCATGGAGGATGGTAGGCACTAGGCTTTGTCAGGTAAAAAAAAGAAAAACACTTCATATATTGATGGAGATATAGGTCTGAAGGGATGGAAGTGTTGAGTGAGCGTATGTGTAAAATTGAACCAGGCATGTCTGAAAGTTGACTAAGTTATTTTAGTTTCTTAGTGTAAACTTCCCCATTTTAGTCGACCTTGAACTCTTTTCTCTCCATATATGCCTTGTCTCCCAGATATGACTACAGAGTAGTTTCTATCCCAAAATGTGACAGATTCAAATGGATTTGCTCTCTTGTTATTGCTGCAGAAAGGATCTTTGAAGATCATGAAAATTTAGTTGAAAACCTTCTCAACTGGACAAGAGACAGTCAAAACAAGCTAATGTTTGTGGAACGTATAGAGAAATACGCACTTTTCAAGAATCCCCAGGTAAGCCCAAAATTCATGCTGGATCCATGTGTGCATGCACGCATACGTGCCTCATTGCAGTTGCTTACTTTGTGTGGTAGCCTTCATTTCCATACTTTTATTTTAATACATGTGTATTAATGTATCAATGTGTGTAATGTAATGTATCAAAATGCCAGGCGACTTTATGTTGCAGCACCATGTACATCCATCTTGTGGTTGGCACATAACCAAGCAGAAAACCATGAGCAATCTCTTTGCTAATGTGTTTGTGGGTAGTTTTAATGGAGTTGAAGGCAAATGGTCTCATGGAATTTACACCAGTACTTAGTGCTGCTCAAAGTTGTGAATATGCAAGAAAGGTGTTGACAGATACTGTTAATAGCAATGCCTCTCCACTGTTGCTGGCAAGAAGGGGAAGAGGAAATCAAATAGAATAGCTACTCCGTGGTCTCTTCACCTGAGTTTCCTGTTCCCTGGTTAGGAAAACAAAGGCCCCTCTTCTCTCTCAGATGGCCTCAAAACCCTCCCTTCTCTTAAATGGTAGCTACAGATTGGATATCTGGCAGCAGTTCAGTGGTGTAAGGGAGGGGAGGAAAGGAAACACAAAAGCAGAAGGGTGATCTTTGTAGAATTTGAATTGAAAAAAACTGGAAAGAACATCACTTGATCTCTCTTTTAACTCTTACCTAATATATTCTTTTTTTGGGTCATGGATTAATTTTGTCTGTATGGCATCTATGTGGTAATGTGTTGGATTTAAACTGTCAGTTTCGCACGCTCATCCTTTGGGACATCATCAGTTTACTTGATTTTTATTTTTTTTTTTAAGCAAGAATTGAAAAACAGCTCTTATTCAAGTGATGAAGCAGAAAAACTCAAAAGCTGAATTCTTTTTTAAAGCATGTAATTGATACATTTACTATCAGTACATATGTTAGGCACTGTCAAGAAGAATGAGGTACCAGCATAAACTCAATAATTCTTCTTGGTTTAAAATATTGTACCCTTTGAAGTTTGTGAATATTTGTTTTTTTCCAGATAAGGGAAAAAAATAGGGCTTAGAAAGCTCTTCCTATACAGTACCTATGTATAATTAGGTTCCTTTTAAGAAGACAAGGAGTATTTAGTAACTCTCTATGAAAAATAAAGGGGAGCCTACAGGAGGGATGGGGAGGGACTCTGGGACTCTTTATCAGGGAGTGTAGTGATAGGATGAGGCGTAACAGTTTTAAATTGAAAGAGGAAGGATTTAGATTACATATTAGGAAGCAATTCTTCACCATGAAGGTGGTGAGACACGTTGCCCAGGGACGTTCTGGATGCCCCATCCCTGGACGTGTTCAAGCCCAGGCTGGATGGGGCTTTGAGCAACCTGCTCTAGTGGGGGGTGTCCCTGCCCATGGCAGGAGGGTTGGAACAAGGTGATCTTTAAGGTCCCTTCCAACCCAAAGCATTCTGTGATTCATGATTTGGCTTGATTTTGGAATGCCTGTAGAAATTTGAACCTTTCTCTTGTTACAGAACTATCTTCTGGGGAAGAAAGAAACCTCTGAGATGGCAGACAGAAATAAAGAGGTGCTGCTAGAGGTAAGAAGGCCAAAACAAAATGGTCATAGTGGTTGGTGCAGGGTTCAAAGCTAAACTCTACAAGAGTGTGATGGTTGGAATTGATGGACAGAACTGAATGTAATTCTGGAACAACTGTGAATGGAATGTGCTGTTTTGATGTTATGCTATTTCGGATAATATCAGTTAATAAAAATATGTCTTTAGTTTCTTTAATAACTGAAGTATCATACACAGTGATAATCAAAATGAAGTTACCTGTAACTACAACTAAAACCTGTAGAAATATGCAGAACTGTCACCTGTTTTTTTCACCTATGGTGGTAGAGACTTTTTTACTAGTACTCTTCAAATGGTTATTCTTCACAAAATTCTATAGCATTCATTCAGTGAATAATTTCATTAATATTTTAAATTTTGTTACTAAGCAAGGTAGTTAAACATTGTTTCAATTACATTTTAAATTAAGCAACCAAATATTAAATCTAAAAAATGGCTGACAGAAAAGGAAGTCAATTGGTATAGAATTCATTATATAGTTTACAGAAGTAAGGACAACAATAAAAATAAATGTGTGAGCAAATGAAGCAATCAGTAAACATAGTCTCCATAAGCTGAAAACTGAAGGGTTTTGTGACATTTTTGTAGAGACATAACCACGCTGAAGAGTCATAGCTTTCACTTGATTTCCAGAATAATGACTATGATTTCAATAGTCACACAAAAGTAAATGTTTGGGTTATTTAATTTTAGATTATACTTAATACAATTTCAGTTACAAGTAGCATATGCATGCTCTTAGGATATTATTAATGTGGGGTTTAATAAGTGGCCATGTGAATACTGTGGGTCAAAAAGATGCTTAAAGCCATGACATGTAATTCTATCTAATTCTCTGTCGTGTAGGATTATTCATAAATCTCTCTGATGCATATTAATCTGGACTTATTTTCCTTTGTTTTCCTCTGTTATCTCTTTATAAATAGAACCTTTATAAATAGAACAGACGTTTTAGCGTTGGCGCTAGTAGCAACAAAGTACTCAGGGAATGAATTATAAATGTATCTGGTGGATATATAATGAGGGTTTGTGTATAGATTTATGAGGCTGTATCTATAAGGTGAGCATGTAAAGCCATTGGGGGATCTATTACTGATAAGCAATGGTTACAAAATGTTTACAATGACTGCTAATATTTTTGTTGTGATTCTTGCACTAAGAAATTGCTAAGCTCCCCTATTGTGTTTGTATTACCTTACAGCTTTTTGAATTAATCTCTAATTCATATCACTGCATGAAAGAGCTGTCCCTGTTATGGGTGATATCCTTAGATAAAGAATTTGAGAATTTCAGTCATTGGGATCAAACCAATGCATGCTGGATGTTCTGCCTTGTTTTCTCTTCCCAAACCACTATGTTTATTGGCAGGAATGTTTCTGTGGAAGTTCTGTAACTGTGCCAGAGATTGAGGGAGTTTTGTGGCTGAAAGAGGATGGTAAGAAGTCTTGGAAGAAACGCTACTTTCTTCTTCGAGCTTCTGGAATCTACTATGTCCCTAAAGGCAAGGCAAAGGTATGCGGTTTTAAAGCAATTTCCCTGAATTGTTTATTGCTGGTAAATTGTGCCAAGCAAGAGTCAGCCTTTAAATTTTGGCTTAGCTGTGCCTTGCCTGGTGCCACATCCCTTTATTAAAAGTGCAGGTTTAGCATGGAAATATTGTGTAGATTACTGTGGTAATCTAATATATTGATGTGAAGGGTGTAACTCCAAATTTAAAAATACAAGAAGACTAGGGTCTGTATTTTGAGTGAGCTTGGGGTTAGGTGTTCAGAAGCACTTAAGGAAGAATGATTGGTGGAGTTAAGAGGCTGTCTTTTCTCAAGCAGAGTTTAGATGAAGGACCAAATTGCTCCTATATCAGACCAGCTGCACAACCAGTTTGCCTAATTTTATCGGTTTCAGTTAGTTCATGTAAATGGGATTCTTTTTGGACTAATTTGTGCTACATTTTTTGAAACTGGTAAATATAATACCATTTCTTCAGCGTCACTTACTGCTGTTCTGTGTGTATCAATAATGAAGAGCAAATAGAAAGCTGATGCAGACGCACTATAGCTTCAGGGATGAACTACTGCGAATTCAGGTTGTCAGTGAGTCCGTAACTCTTGGCAGCCTCAACTGATCCCCAGTACAGGAAGTCTCCTTCCCGCACCACTGGCAATGAAGAGGAAGCTTCTGTCAGCGCATCAACTCCCTTGAGAGCTGAATACAGCTCAGATGTTCTTTCCACAGCCTTTAGCTTCATTGAAACAATCTGTATCCAAGATAGCCTGTTGAAATGATGTGCCCTACAATCACTGCCAAACATCATTAGAATTATACGCACAGCACAGGGGAATTTGGGCACCTTGATTGGAGCCAAGATGAAATGTAACCAGCAGCTGCTAGAAAGTTCCAAGTCAACCAATCCTATTTACTTTCTATTGATTACCAACTCTGAATAAACTGGTGTACAATGTTGTCAAAAGGCAAAATGCAGTCATAACACAAAAAGCTGGACTGAACTTGGGAAAAGGATATCCTGTCTGCTGCAAGACTTTATGCGTGGCTGGATCTCCTCCTTGGATTGGTAGTTTTCAAATCAGATTGAAACTAATGTTAGGCCTTAACTAGACCTTATATTAGTATTGGATCTTAACAGTAGACTGATTTTGTCAGTGTGTGTGGTTTTCTTGTAAAGATGTTTTATAAATTATTATTTTTGTTTTTATTAGGTCTCGCGAGATCTGGTGTGCTTTCTACAGCTAGATCATGTCAATGTTTACTATGGGCAGGACTATCGGAACAAGTACAAGGCACCCACAGACTACTGTTTAGTGCTAAAGGTAACTTCTTAATTGTTTTTAAAATTCTGATACTGAAAAGAGCAATTAAAGAGCTTCAAACATTTCAACACGAATCTTAGTCCCTTACCATAACTACACTTTTGAACGGTGAACAAGAACTGATTAACAATCCTGGGAGAGATCAGAATATGCTTTCTATAGTAATATAATGATTGGAAAACTGTGCCTGTCAGTTTTCAGAGTGAGTCTCTAAATTGTTTTCATTCTGCCACAAGAGAAAATCTAACTTTCCATAAGTTACAGAGATAATGAGAAAGCTGTTTATCTATATTTTCTGTGGAGTGGTTGTAATGACCGTCCTTGACAGAAATAGAGCAAACAAATGAGAAGATGCTGTGCAGGGACTAGTGCAGGGGGAAGAAAAGGCTATGAATCACTTTCTTCCCCATGAGGTCGACAGATTTCCTCCTTCTGCCAGAAGATCCATGTGGATTATGTGGTGGGGGAGGGAAAAATATCAAGCAACAGAAGAATGGCTTTATTGGATTCATCTAGCACGTTAGGTTTCTCTGACAGTAGCCTCTCTTTGTAAGTTGCTTAGGGAAAAATTAGAAGTACAGGACAGTCTTGCAGAAATACTTCCACAAAATACTTTTTCTACCTTTAGAAATCCATAAAGCCAGGAATCTTGCGTGTTTAATATCCGTAAGCGCAGTCTTACTCTTAGAGTATGTCCAAGAAACTTCTAGAATGCTGCAGCAGTTGGCTACTTGTACACTCTTATACTTGTTCTGAGCCATCAGTTGCTTTCCTTTTTATTTTCCCTTCTTTCTTGTATAGGAAGTGAACAGTTAGTGAACAATTGTTGCCTGGTCTCCATGGTCATCATGAATTTGCAAATGTTTTCATATTGCCCTGAATTGTCTTACTTCCAGACTAATATGTCCCAGTCTATTTAATTCTTCATCATACTCTAAACCATAACACTGAACTCTTTTTGTTCCTCTGGCAACTGTATACCTTACAACAATTCAGGCTCGGTGTGATAATACCCCATGAAAGGCCAACTTCAGGGAGTTGCCTCAGAGTGCAGGTCCTGAGCTGGGCAGAAATTGGTACTAGAGTCAACTCTACCCATATTGCCCAACCTGAGGGCAACAGGGTGCTGTAAAGGGAGAAACTTCTGAGTACAAAGGACAGGGAGGAAGAACAAGTAGAAAAAAACATTGTGACAGCGGTGACCTGTTCTTAAACCACGAGATTAATAACTTGAGTACTTCAAGTTATTTTAAATTGCGTCAACTCTTCTCCCAGTCTCCCTGGACTCCCACACAGTGTTCAAGATGATGTCCGTTCCTGCAGCAGAGCTAGCTACAAAGCTATTTTAAAACTGGTTTTCACGGTATGTTCATAGCAAGTTAAATGTCTTCATGGATTTGAAAATGGTACAAGTAACAAGAAATGGGCATAGTGGTACTTAAAGGTTTCCTTTGACGTCTTACCTCCCNTGTTGGATATCTCAGTGCATCAGAATGTTTTATGCCTCTGGAGTATGCAGCTGCCTGTCCACTGTGTTAAAAAAAGAATGATTTAATCTTCCAGTAGACAGGACAACGTGCATTTGGACCCACTGAGAGGTAGACAGTGAATATCAAACATGGGACATGATATTAAGAGAGAAAGTATGCAGCTGAAAGGGGAAATATGTTCCATGTTCTTACAGTTCATTGGTGCAGTTAACTGAATGCAATAAGAAGCAAAAATGTGTAGTGTTCGTAGGTATTTATAAATTCCTTGAAGAAAATTTATTTCTTCTGCCTACATGAATTTTCTACCCATTCTGCCAGGTTAATAGTGAATTATTTTTTCAGTTAATCTTATTTTCTCAGTTTTGTGCCACAAAGATTCACTGAGCTGGGAAATACCTACAAAACATGACCGTTTTTTTGAAGAGGTGAATGGCAAATACAAACTGAAAGGCCAGTTCTCACTGAAGAAGCCCAGAATGGATTTGTCTTTACATGTTTGCTTCCTTTGTTTGTTTTGAATCCTTACTGTTCAAGACAGGTGCTGTGCTATTGCTAGATATAGCATTTGTAGTGTATAATACTAGTTCCTTGGTTGTAAATGTTAGGTTTCTAAGAGGTTCTTTTATATATAGCCAAAATATATAGCTCTCCATATAGCCAAATATTTTAGCAAGTTGAGTGAAAAGATGGCTTGATAATGAAGTAGTTTTTTATGCTTCTACAGATTCTTCTTTGTTATACAACATGTATGTGAAAAAGGCTGGTAGTGGAAAATGAAAACAATTATCTATCATCATCATAAAGTTAGTTATATATATTCTGTTTATGGAGATAAGCACGTTCATGTTAATTTTGAAATGAAGACAACAGGAGAAAATCTTCTGAGAAGAGATGAAAAGTTCTTTGATACAAATTTCAGACAGGCTTCAGTGTCTAAATGCTTGTGATCATCTAGCAAAACTCTGTCACTGAACTGTGAGCTAACTCAGGAAATAGTAAGAACTTGAGTATTCAGAGTTGCCCCAGCAGCTGTGAGACATATAACGTCCACAGCTTGGACAGGAAATCACTGAATAATCCATACAGAATTTCCAGTGTCTGATTTTTGAAAAATACACGTTTCTTTTCTGACTGCTGAACTAATAATTACAGTGCCTTTTTTTTTAAATACATGCATGTGGGAGCAACAAGTTGTTTAGATGAGAGCCCTGTATTCGCCCTGTAGAGTAGAGACCGTGAAGGCTCTACAAGCTGCAAATGGAATTGTGCCTAACAACGTGTCGCTTATGAAGTGTCTGACTCAAGCCATGCAAAAGCAGAGAAGACCAGTGTGTGTGTTTTCCTCCAGTTTTGGTGTGAGAGGGAGGTGAAATATTAGTTGCCTCCCCTAAAGCGGTGAGTTAGTCCATAGAGCAGTGAAAGCAGACAACACTATGCTTTGGCAGTCTCTTGCTTGTGTTTGGGAAAGGTTTTTATAAGCTGAGATTGTTCTGACCACGTGTCTCAAGGTTAAAAGATTTCTAAAATCTTTACAGGTAGAGAAGACTCCATTTGTAGGTAGAATTAACGTTGAAGAGCTTTCAGCATTAAGTTTATCTGTATAGACCTCAACAGATAAATGGCTTTCCTTGCATTCCTAGCTATTAAAATATTGATGAGGATTAACAATTTTTCTGCAGCATCCTCAGATCCAGAAGAAATCCCAGTATATCAAGTATCTCTGCTGTGATGATGTGAGAACTCTACACCAATGGATCAATGGCATCCGCATTGCTAAGGTAACCTCCTCTAGGCAGGCTTACACTGTTGTCATAAGTTGTTGTCACTATCTGTTTGAAACCATTTACAGTTATTTAGCAAAATACATGCTAAATCTAACTTCCCTCTGTTTAACTGTTCTGACCGTGCACTGTAGGATTTTCTTGCATATTTCATATATTTCACCTAGAATAATTGTTAGGCTTTGCTGTTGTGATCATTCAGTAACTGGACCCTTTCTTCTTGTTTCTGCTGCACCTCTTTGTCACATGACCAAATTCTAACTGACATCGTGGCTAGATTTAGCCATCTCCCTTAAAGAGTCTAAAGAAAAGGGTTTTGGGAAAAGAGAAAAAATGAGAAAACAGATTTGATTTCTAAGATCCCGAGGTTGGCTTTCTTTATTCATTGGCCCATTTCTTGCTTGACGCTGTGTCTTCTAGTAGAAGTAAACCATTTTTCTTTCAGCAGTTCACTAATACAAAGGCAAAAGGTTGGGGTAAGGGGTAAGGGAGCTGCCACTTTTGTTAAATAAAACAAAATTAAATTTGCACTGAATTAATGTTGCCAGAGCTCCTTAACAAAGACCCTGTTGTTTCTCTCAGGGGAGGAAGGGGGGGTAAGAATGGTGGAACAGAGAAGCCAGAGGTAGATCTCAGAAGTATGAAAATATGGATAGATATGTATATATACAGCAACTATACAGTTGTTACATTTGTGTGTCATTTTGGTTAGTATGGGAAGCAACTATACATGAACTATCAGGAAGCTCTGAAGAGAACAGAATCAGCATACGACTGGACTTCCCTGTCTAGCTCCAGCATCAAGTCAGGCTCCAGCTCATCTAGTTTGCCAGGTAATAATGTGATGTCTCATAATAGAAAGATTTGAGTACCTTTTTACCATCTGCTCTCTGGACAGCTCAGGAGAGACTATTGCAGAGAAAGGATTGTTTCTCCAAAGTCTTCTCTATAGTCTTTTATGTTGTGTTTTCTCTAAACGTAGGCTTGACTTGTATTTGGAACACAGAGTACTTTATTGTTCACTCCCAATGAGTACCGGTTTTCCGGTATAGAGAAGAGGGAACTTCCTTTCAAATTCCTGATGCCTTGGTCTTAACCCATCTGAAAAGACAAAGCAAATCTATGTTTTAATGATTCATAGAGACTTGTGTGTGTAGCTGGTCGATTTAGTTGAGTGAAATATTTGATATTGGCAAATAAGCTGTAGTCCCTGCCCAAAGCAAAAATCCCAACAGTGTCTTTAGAGACAAACTTTGAAAATACTGGTTCTGTTCCTGTGTCAGACAGCGTGTGCCTGCAGTAACATGCTCCTGCTTACTTCTCAGCAGGACCAGGACTGGGTTTTTGTAGCACCTAACATTTAACAAATTGATGATTGGTTTATATAGCCTCACTTCAGTGCTCAGAGCTGACTGACACTCTGCCAGGTTATTTTGAACCCTTGGGGGCAAGTTTCATTAATGAAAACATGTCATTGTGTGAAAATGTTTTGTCCATCACAGATACCAGCCAGGAAGTAATGCTACTGAACTGGGAAGGTTCAGGAAGTAGCCAGTGAGAATGAGCTAAGTAAATTTAGCCTAACTGGCCTAAACTGCCAGGTGTAACAGTAATTTCTCTGACAATTTCTCCATCTAAGCTGGGTGTTTTTCTGAGAAGTTTGTCTTGTGGGTAGCTGAACCACAGCCCACCAGCCGTGCATGTTCTGCTGGAGCTACAGTCCAGCCTGTGCCTAGATGCTCTTTTTTCCCACGACATCTTGTGACTACATGGAAGGCAGGTGCTGAGCTGGCTAAATTGGCCTGGCAGTGGCTGCTGCTGTGTTTTTAAGATACCCTGTGGACACAGAGCATCATCTGCATTCATTGGCTGCAGGATGCGTATCTTTCCTTCTCTTTCCTTGAGGAATGGAGCAGTCAGAAGCAGACTGCAGCCTCGGGTAGCACAGTTTGCCTCTGCTCAGCCGATGTCCAGTGCCCCTTTCTAAGGTTGGGCTGGGACGCAGCACTGGAGAGAGCAGGCTGCATGCAGTGCATGAGATGGGGCTTTTCCCAAAGGGCAGGAGCTGTTGGGTGTTTCAGAACCAATATAGCTGCAGTGTGGTTTTACTCTGCAGCATATCTTAACGTACTCTCATCTTTGTGGAGCTTCAGATTTGGTTGATACCAGTTGCACTGTTTTGTTTTGCAGACAAAAATGGCCTGGATATCAGCTAGAGCTTATGTAGTAGGTAGTGGGAACAGTGTCCTTCGGTGGGATAACGTTTAACAAGTGTGACCAATAAATGTCACACAGAGTTGCATCATAAGGACACCAACTTTACTTTTAGATTCAGAAACATATGCTAACTGTTTCTTATCTTTCTTCTCAACAGAATCTCAATCAAATCATTCTAATCAGTCTGACAGTGGAGTTTCTGACACCCAGCCAGCTGGGCATGTCCGTTCCCAAAGTATTGTCAGCTCCATGTTCTCCGAGGCCTGGAAACGAGGCACTCAACTGGAGGAATCAAGCAAGGTAACAAGAAGACTTTAGTTTGAGAACCAACGGCCAACAAAATGTACGAGACAGAGTGATACCTCTTCCACCTCTGTCTCGAGTGGGATTTCTTCTCAGGATTTTTTTCTCATTCTATGTTATTGACATGCACTGCTATATTGTATTTTCAGGAATCACTTTTTCAGGGAATTCAGCCCTGGAACCTTCCGTTTTTGCGGGTTTTTTGTGTGCACAGAAGCCCTCTGTTCTTTGAAGGCACAATACAGCCCTTCCCATAGAATCCTATTAACTAATGTTGAATAAAGACAAAATAAAAAGATCAGCTGTTAACAAGTTGAATGAAATTCTTTCACTGAGATCTTTCTCTAGTTAACTAGTGAGTAACCAAGGCCTGAAGGCCAGTATCTCCATTTAAGAAGTGATCCAGTAGTTTGTACTCAAATGTTTTCTATTTTATTTGGTGGAAATGGAAACAGTAACCATAGATATGGTCAAAGCAAAAGTGCTAAAATTGACAGCAATTGTGGGCTGAGGCAGATTTGATATCTCTTGTTGGGAGTTACAAAAGATTTTAACTCATTGAAGCCCAGGGCTCGGGTCTGTTGTGTTTTGGTTAGTTTTGTGTCCTTTCTGTGGTAGTTAACTGGTGCAATTCCTGAGGAGAGCTTCCAAACACAGCAGAATTGCCACTTAAGCTGGTTTTGTTGTCAGGCTCAACAGGTTCCTGAACAGCCACGCTGTCAGTATTAACTGCAGCAGTGACACGTGGAAGTGCTCTGGCAGGATGCTATGAGGAGGTGTCTTCACTCCTCTCAATTTTGAGTCTTTCCAAGACGCCAGGTCCAAGCTAGAGAAGCAAGCTTTTTCAAACTAAAACTACAGGTCACTACACCTGGCATTGGTGCATCAGATAAATAACTAAAAATAAGACATCACATTTTCAAATCAGAAAGCACATGTGGCACAGTGTGAAAGCTGATGTGGCTGCATTCTTTTGGATTTGTAACTTTTCTGCAGTGCCTGCTGGCTTCAAAGGTGTCTGATTGTAATAGTAATGTAGTACTCAGCCGAGGAATGCAGCTTGCTAAATTGTGATCCCAATTTTTTCACTGCATGTGCATCACCTGGTGCATGGTTATCAGCAGGTGGCTTGTGTATGTGTACAGGGTGCCTCATTCCTGCAGGAGCAGAGTAGATGTGAAAGATAAGTCACTTGGGTATGTCTAGCATCTCTCTGACAGAGGAGAGAGAGTACTGCTGTGACAACTGTAATGTTGCTTCTTAAAGTTTTGATTTTAATGTGAAAATCTTGCTGCTACACTTTCTGTGATCTTTTAGAGACAAGTTTAAAGGTTACTGCAGTGAAGTCACTGATGTTCTTATCAGGTCTATAGTGCTGTTGGCGGCAATTGGTCATTTAATTAAACCCCAAGAATTTTTATGTTACCTGATTAAAGCCATTTTAAAAAGAAACTATTCAGCCTGCTCCCCGTTGAGGGCCATCCGTGTTTCCAGATTTCATCAATTTTAATTCCTTTCTGTGCACAAATCCAAGAAAAGGTATATTTCTCTCCTTTGTGCATGACACAGCTGAATAGATTGCCCCAAAACTTCCCAAGAACCCAAATTAAATGAACAATGTAGAATTATAATTGGAAACCACATTAAAAAATGCTGAGTAAACTGGTGACAAATATACTGTCAGTGAAACTACAGCACAGGGGTTTTTATCGTGTATAGGTCTGTCCCAAGGAACTTAACTAATAAATCAGACTGGCGTGAAAAATGTTAAACTGTGAGGCAAGAAAGGAAACAGCAGGGCTGAAAAATGGTAATTTCATGTAAAAGGTAGTTGCAGCTGCAGTGATGCTGAGGTGTGTGTTTAGGCAGATTGGTTTTTCAGAGGTGGTTATTTCACAGTGCTTTGGTGACAAAGCTGACATAAGAAATTGATACAGGCAGGTTGCTGTGAGTGACAGAATTCATGGAGACTTGTCCAGCATGTCCCTTTCCCCTTCTGCAACAGCACTCTCTCCCCTTGTCACCCTTGTCTCAACCCCTTCCAGAACAGAGCAGAACAGAGCGTGCTTTGGCTCAGCAGGCAGATGACAGAGGCTGGCTGGAAAGCCAGGGATTTACACTGGTTGGCCAGTGGCTAACTGCACAAGTTAAAAATGGGTGAGTTCTGCCCACTCTGCCCTCACTTACCAGGTGCCAGTAACTTCACAACAAGTTCTTGAAATTGAAAATATATGGAGATTTCTAACGCTCTGTTCTCTAACCAACCCAAAAGCAACTGGCATACGGGAAGAGATAGCAAACAGTTTGATTGCAAAAGCTTGTTTTCTTTGAAAAAAACAGCTAAAAATAGTAGCATGGTTACTGTTTTAAAAATAGATACTATTATTTTTATAACATTTTTGAGAGTTCCAGATAGTCATTAAAATGAGTGTTACAAATATGAATCAATGGTATGTAATAAGTAATTTTTCAAGCCGTGTAGAATGACATCACATAGTTTTAAGGATGAAGAAGGTCAATGATCTGTTTCAAACTTCTTCTATAAGGTATCACCGAATATCTTTCTGGTTGTGGAAATTTAATTTGATTCTGTGGAGATGGGAGCCCCCCCGTGCCCTGAGATGCACAATATTCTTTTCCCTATCCCGTTTGATTTGCTTGCTCTGAAAATGACCGTCTTCAATGGATACAAGGGAAATTCCTCTCAGTTTCAAATATATCTAAGATTAAATACCCCACCTTTCCCAAAATACTGGTAATCAGTCCACTTCATATTTGCCCAGAGACTGCTTCATTCATCCTTCCACAATCTTCACAGTTGGGCAGTGAGGATCTCATTATGTCTCATTTCGCTTGTTAGATTTTGAACTCCTTATTTCAAATGGGATGCTACAACAGGTATCAAAATATGTGTTCACTGTGTGTGCTTTAAGTGACAAATCCAAGACTCCTCAAGGCCTTGCCATTCAGAGGTAGCTATTCTGTTATGCCTGGGTCTGCCTCTCTGTCTGTTTTATGCTGCTTTTGTTTTTCCTGTTGCCTTTTGCTGTCTCAGGTGTCAAAAGTGAAGCCCGGCACAGCTAAGGTCAGCACACCCGTGGTGCCTTATAAAGGGCACAATTAAGGTCAGGTGTTGCTACTTGAAAATTCATTAACCTGGGTGATTGGGAGAATGGTAATTTACAGACTAACACTGGCAAGAGATGAAGATTTTTCTCCTGTTTTATGTGAACACCTTGGTTTAGCTCCAGAGCTTGGTTATACTCTTGCCTTCCAGACCTAATGTGACAGGTAGAGTCACATCCCTGTGTGTTGTAGATCACTGTTGTTTCTGACTCTAATCCTTTTGGTGTTCTTCTGCCCATATAGAAACTCTGTGCACCTGTATTTAGAAACAAAGCAATCTGTAAACCTGCTCATACAATGCAAATGAGCGTAACGGGGCTAACTTGTGGCGCAGTATCTACTAATGAAGTATAGGAACCCCGTGTGGGCAGTTGCCGTGTTGGTGTTGCATTTCTAAGGCATGTTTCTACTCTGTGCACTGAAATTCACAACATGGGTTGTAGCCAAACCACTTTGTATTAGGGGGGTATTTATAAACTTGAGTAATGCAATTATCTTTTTAATTTTTAACAGGAATATGGGCTTAAAATTTTAGAGAAACAATTTAACTTGAGCAAAACCTACCAAGTAGACTAAAACATTGCCTGCTGCTTTCCCATTGCTCCTTCCCTTAGTCAGCTTTCCCCTGTTCTTCCTTTCTTTTTTCTGCTTAACATAATAGCTGCACGTATAGCTTTTTTTTATCTCAAGCTAACTTTCTTTTGTAGGTCTCTAACCATTTCTCTGGGGGCAGATTTTCCTAGGAAACCTCAGCTGTCCCTCTTGTCCTTCGTTTTTTATCTCATCAGTCTGGAATACCCAGGCGTATGGAGTGGAAGGATCTCAGCAATGCTCCTGCACAGAGCTTCCTCTTCACGTGTTTAGAGCAGTTCAGGGTTTCTGCGTTCTGTAACGCTGACCGGTGTAAGGCCCGAGCTAACCAACCTAAAGGCTTGTCGGACACTCTGGGAGGCCATGCATGGTTTAACCCTACTCTTAGGGAGCTGAAGGGGTGTCTGCAGGGTTTCGTGCTCTGCCTGATGGCCTCTGTCATGGCCGGTGGCCTTCTGGGAAGCTCTCTCTTTGGGTCATTACCTTCCCAGAGGAGGACCAGTGATTCTCCCTGGGTAGAGCTGCCTGCCCCACAGGAGTGACAGGCGGGTGTACTCAGTGTCTGACATGCAGCCTGGCTCGGACTGCGCCCGGCTGCATGGAGCCCTGCCAGCCCCCTCAGCCTGCACGGTCCCAGCTCCTCAGGGTACGGGATTGTCTCTTGCTGCGGTTTTGGCTAATGCTTCCTGCATGCTGTATCTGCCACTTCATTTTTAATGACAGGCACATTTAGACCTTGACTTTCTAATCTCTTTGTCTCTCTCCCTCCCTCCCTCCCTCTCTATTGTCTTCTTTTTCTCCCTTTCCACTTTCACTAAAAATCCCTTCCCAAAAGGCCCGAATGGAGCCTGCAGGTCGGCCCTTCGTGTCTGTCGCACCTCCTGTGTCCCCACAGACAAAAGTGGCGACCCCCTACATGGCATCGCAGCCATCCCCCCC
>VZTM01023016.1:2048-28553 GCA_013400555.1 Jacana jacana | reverse complement strand
GTGTCTGCTCTCAGAAAAAAGTGCATGGACAAAATCCATGTTAGACACTGACATTTCCAGAGAATTCATAGAAACTACTTGTCCATGCAAGTTGCAAAAGACACTTTTTCAAATGTGAAAAGAAGCACTTCTTCTTTACAAAAAAAAAAATCATCTCTGACATCAGCACTTAGCAAGGCGCTGTAATGGCAATGGATTTGTACACAGCTCTTCCTCATTAGTCAGTCGTGGTAGGATTCTTAGGGGGTTTCAAGAGAAACAGGAACAAAGGTACTGCAAACATTTCATCAGCGTCACCCTGTCGGTGGGCAGCAGGATGCTGAGGGTGGGCTCACCGCTGGGCAACAGCCTGCTGCTGACTTCAGGGGGTTGTAATACAATTTGCAATAAGCAAAGGTGCTAATAAAATGAGTATGTTTAGAGTACCACAGAAAAACCACTCCCTGCATGGGCAGGAGATTGCACAGAACACAAGGGTGGGGTGGCTGGTTTTCTTTTGAATGAAAGCAGCAGAACACAATGGTCTGTGAAGGTTTTTTTTGTAACAGCAGTTGGCAAACCTTGGCTGCATCAAGCTTTCAGCAGCTCCCCAGGTGTATGAGGTGGGGGGTCCCACTATTCTTGCAGTTCCAAAGGTCAAAGTAGCTCAAGAGGACTGTTACTACACAGGCTTTGGCCCCTTGGGGGGAAGGGGACATGGGACCAACCACCCAAACCCCCCACCGCAACCCCCCAAATTGTCCCTTTCTTGCACTGTTCTGACGTCCGTGTAATACTATTTTATCCACAAAATGTGGTAATGCCTAATACTGAGAAATGGCAAAAGGTGGGGAAGGTGACTATACCTGGAAGCACAATAAATGCTTGAAAGTGTTGCCCCATATGCTATTGCCCATTATCTACCCGCGAATGTTCAGGTTACACCACCACCTTCTCTAGCAAATAGGGCTGTAGATGCCTGACAGTGAGTGTAATGGCTTTGCATGTGTCTCACAGCTGCTGCTGTCAGCACGGGAACAGAAGTCCCTGCACAGAGTATGTAACGCTTCCTGAAATACTGCCATGCCCACTCAGTGACTCTATGCTCTCAGTGCTCCCATCAGGAGCCAGCAGGGCCATTGTCTATCCAACAGCATTCTCCAGCAGCATCCAAAGAAGTTGCCCTGCAGAGAATACAGCACCACCTGTTTCACACGATGTCCTATTCCACCTCTAGGAGAAGCCCTGCAAATGCTCCCAGTTTACTACCCTGCATAAAATCCCATCCTTTGCAGAAAAGAAACCATGAAACCATTGATTTGTGTCTGAAGCACAGACATAATTAACAGAGCTCATTTCTAGCAGAGGCCTATCTGCAGCACTTGCTAGGAAGTGGCTGAAGTTGCTGGGAAGAGCACAGCATTAACTCATCATCCAGCAGAGGTGGGAGACACCACAGAAGCACAAAGGTTTGCATCAGTACACAACCCTCTTCCACCACCAGTCAGCGATGTGCACATAGACACAGGCAGGCAGCCTACCCTCTGCCAGAAAAGGAGCATCGGTCCTACTGCTGCCTCACTCTCGTGTTCCAATGAAACACCCTAGATAAAACTGCCACTTTTCAGAAGCTACATCACTGCCTTATCAACTTTGGCTGTCACCAAGAACCCTCAGCAGCAAACAAAGAAAATGCCCAGGAGCCATGAAAGGAGAAAAAAAAACAACCAAACCTGCTCTAGCAAGTACTAGCGCTGGGTCCCAGCCTTCCTGGCACTCGCTGGTAGGCCAAGCCACCCAGCCACAGCCAGGTGTGGGGAGCTGTGGTTTGAAACAGTGGCAGTCTCCAGCCACTTTCAGGCACACCCAAGTCACTTGTTCCTTTTATCAGTAACTGCAAGAACAAGCTGAGTCTCAGGAACGGGGTCAGCCTCTTGGTAACAAACGCCAAGCTTTGCCACCTGTCCTGGGGCCATGCTGAACCTCCTGTCCTCTAGTGAGAGCAATGTGCTCTTCAAGTGCATCAGTGTCTGCCTGTGTCTCGCCGGGCAGGTATTGCTTCAGCTCTCTGGTGCCTGCGCCAGCCAGAGGCCATGGGCACACCATCAGGATGTGCAAGTGCAAAACTGAACTGCTTGCCTCTCTTGCTCCTCTCAGCGCTCTGCTGCAACAGCCAGTGAGAGAAACAGAGCATGAATCCATGGGGGAGAAGGAGGGGGGGGAGAAAGCAGGTTAAAAAAAGTAATGGGTGAGACACACACAACCTCAGCCATCTCTCTTAGGCTAGAACAAAGGCAACAAAAGAACCTGCTTCGGCACTAGATGGGGACAGAGCGGGTTGTGCCTCCTCTCTGCAGGCACATGGCAGAGAGACAGCTGTAGTTAATAGCTTCTTGTCCCTGGGGCCAAGAGCACGAAGAAATCTCTGATGCAGCAAACCAAAGCAAAATACAGCACTAGAGGATGCTGACTGATTTCTGTGCACAATGAAAACACCTGGCTGGGCTAAGGCAGCTCTCAAAAAGGGAGAAACTTACTCATTTTGGCTGTATAGCACTCTTTGGGCTATTCTGAAGCGTCTCCTTCCCTGACTCCCTCTCATGGATACCCTGCTGATTCAACAGCCTGTGATGCTGAACACCTTCAGCCGTGGCAGCAGAACTCAGTGAAGAGATGTTGTGCACCTACGTAAAATCCCGAGGTATCTTCCCCCATTCTCCACCCCCATTTAAACATGTAAATTAAAAAGGGGTGCGGGGGGAGAAGACAAGGTTTTGGGGAAGGAGAAGTACAAGTGACAAAACTGGCAACACAACCCTCACTGACTTTACTAGCATGCAATCTATGTAACATTAATATACAAAGCCTGTTTACCTTGGCCTGGTCTATGACCATTACATCACACCATCCCCAAACAAGCCACAGAATTAAAATCTGTACAAAATAAAAAATATGCATAAAACTCAACAAATTTCTTTACATTAGTACTGCATAATAAAGCATAAAACCAGCAGGAGGTGACCCAAAAATTGCATCCACAGCAGCTCTTGCAGGATAAACAAGTCCACGTGCTATCAGCAGGGACCAAACTAACCCGCTGGCCCATCAGCCCAAAGCCAGTTCTTTAAGGAGCTTCGCACATTCCACCTTCAATGTTTTGCAGCCTCATCTTCTGTGCTGAGCTATGACAAGTGTTCAGCACTTCCCAGAGCTCACACTGCTCTGCTGGCGCAACCCAGAAAACTTGCAAGATGAACAACCAGCAGAATGAAGTTTAAGGACATGGGGGTGTATCACACAGTGGAAGCACGCACTATCCCACCCACCTGTCAGGAGTATTCAAGGGCATGCTCTTACATGAACCGAGTTCAAGACAGATTTCATTAATGTGTGACCTCCCAGCAGGAGCATGGGTACACAGGGAGCGAGGTGAAGCTCTCAGTAACTCGCTCAGCTGCCATAACTTGATGCTTTTGAGCACTGTGCGCTCAGTCTTTACCACAAACCTACCCATGGCAGGAGAAAACAGGAAAGCTCCGATAGTTCTGGAAAACACAGCCACCCCATGAGCACCACAGGCATGTACAGGACTGCTGTTCAATCACCTGGACCACTAGCCAGGCTGCCAGCACCACCCCCCTGTGCAGAAAGCGTAGACCTGCCCTGTCTTCCAACTTCCAGTGACTGCACAACCAGTGTTTCTAGGCTTGCTCCCAGAGAAATGAGGGAACTGAACTTAGGCTTGCTCCCAGAGGGCTGAGGGAACTGAACCTGGCTACTTTTGTTAGTCTTACTGCAAGACAAAAGTTTTCATGGCAGAAGGTAGAAGGGTATCTGGTTTGGACAAGATGCATCCCAAACAATGATGCTGTCAACTTCCAGAAAGAAGACACCAAGTGTCTTGGCTGTACAGATTGAGCAGGGAGAAAGTAACTTCTATCTTCACACCAGTTTCTTTGGAGTTGTACAAACTTTAACCAACCTAGTTCCCTACACATTGTCACAGGAGTATACGCACTCTTCCACAAGCTCACAGCGGGTGATCACATTCATCCATATTCCACAAACACACCTCACCTCTTTGCTTCTTCTTTCTTCCCCTTTGAGCAGCTATGGCTTCTCCCTGCCCAGGTTTGCACCAAACCTCCACTTCTGTCCTGATATTGCACTAATTACTAAGCAAAGGGATTAGGTCAATTACCTGTATTTTTGCCAACACTGTCAGAAACCCAGTTCCGGGAGCACTCTTTTGTGCACAGCTCTGTTTCACACACAGGCCTCAGAAGACAGCTACAGCATTGGCTCACCTTTGACAAGCTACTGTTGGTACCAGCTGGAACATGGCCAGGCAACAGTAAGGAGTTGTCCAGGAAGATGCCCTGGCCCAGGAGGCTCTCACAATACAGGGATCAGCTCAGTTTGCAGGGTAACAGGACTGCAGCAGGACGTTTAATCAGTTCACTCTGTTAATGCATGACATTTACCCAAAGATAACATTTAGTCCTTCCTAAGGGCAGACTGTTACAGCTCTCTCTTCACACCCAACTGCCAGGCAAAACCACTGAGCAGCGTTTTTAACCGAGACTAGATTAAAAAGCAAACTATTGACACTAGGGGCTACAGAGCCGTAACTTGGTATTGCTCTACCCCAGATGCACCGGTACAGCTCAAAATACCTATTTCTTTATTATAAACAATGGAGAGGGCTGGGGGAAGAGCTAGGACTACTACTAGTTACTGCTTGGATTTCCATGGGAAACCAGTACACACAACAGCCCTTTTTACTTCCACTGAAGAGATTTTGGCAACAGACATGAAGACGACAATTGCCGTTTGTCCTGCCTCTGCACAGGGCTCTCACAGTACATATGCAAATCTAGTCATCAAGTACAAAATAGCCAATTTACAATACCTGATTGGATTTTTAAGATTATATTGTGCATAAGACTAAAGTTGGGGGTAAGTTTCTCTAGTGCAAGCAGGCATGAGTAGATTTGAACCGTAGATCACAGCCCCTGGAGTTTATCCTCAGACCCCAGGAGGACCTGTAAACTTTGTTTCGCCTTCACCGTCAGCGGCATCTGTGAGTTCCGTTTAAACCGGCAGCACCCATGGCAAGTAGCTTGCTGCAGAGAGGAGCACATTTACATCAGTGCAGAACACAAATCTGTGGCATTCAAAAGATGAGGAAATGGGGGTGGGGGTCCTCTGGGCTGCAGCCATCTGAATTGTCTAAACTGAACGGTGAGTGAATGAAAGCCAGCTCTGTGTGCCCCTGTGTCAGCCTACATGTGCAGAGCAGCTGCGGAAGTGTTTATGCTAAAGACATATCCAACTATCTGGAAGTCCATTACAGGAACGAATCTGTGCAGAAATCCCAGTGTTTGCTAGCGCACAACTGCTCTCCCAGCTGCACAGAAGCATAGTGTAGAAACAGGAGGGATGTCCACTGGCCAGTAACTCTTCACCGCAAGCATCCAGGATATCCCAAACGCCAGGCACTGCTGCCAAGGGTAGTACCATGAGGGCACACTGGATTCCTGAGACAGATCCCAAAGCCTGTCAGAAATCAGAATTCGGAGTGAAGTATCAGCTACTCAATGAGTTTGTTACATTTGAAAGGGTCAGCTTAATTCAACGTCAGATGGCTCAGGATAGCCTATGCTGGCAGCCAGAGAGCCATATGTTCAAACAACTCAAATCACTATTGTTTTATAATGGGGGGNAAAAAAGAAAAAAAAAGTGGTTGTTACAATTATCCTTCATTCAGTTCTACTTGATGGGGTCCCAGAGGCTGGTGGAGATCTGGGAAGCTCTGACAGCTCCTGCAGCAGGAGATGCAGTTCTCTGTCCTCTAGTCGTCACTCTGAGTAATGCATGATCGACTCCACATAGTTTCCTGGGAAGAGCCCCGTCACTCCATTCATGACCCCCTCATACCAGCCGTCATCGTTTTTCTTGATGACATAAATGATGGCACCTTCCTGAAATGAGAGCTCATCTTCTTTGTCCTTCGTGTAGTCATAGATTGCCACCACTAGGAAAGAACAGAGCACAACTGTTAGGAGAGGTACAGGGAGGAGAAGGAAAATCAAACCTACCTCATACAAACTTCTCCACATTGAAGGCAGTCTGAGAGAACTGTACTGCCTCCCCTCCGTGTGTGCAGAATGACATGCTGAGAGGGGATGTTTCTTGCAGTCACTTTATAACAGCTCATGATTTGAAGCCCGTGAGCCAAGACTACTTTAATTCTTCCATTCCTAGTATTTCCAGACCCACCAGAGAAAAAGTTCACAAATATTTGACAAACTTTTGGTGGGGAATGATACAAGGAGATGGATGTAACTACCCATGGCTATGACCAGTCAGACCTACTCCAAGATTCATTATTAGATATATGTGATCTCTGAACTACAGTCAGCAGGATAACATGGAAGAGGGAGAAGGAGTAAGAGGTGTCTTCCAAATCACAGTAAGAATGAGCCAAGGCTAATATCCCAGACGTCCATCTCCCTTAGCTATCTCCACATTTACATCTGTAAAATATGTATCTGCAGTCCCAGTAGCTAGAAGTCACTCCCAGGGTATACAATGCCAAGGAGGCCAAATCTCAGTTAAGAAGAAGTTATGGTGGTTCTCTGAAACAAAATGTATGCCTTCTGGGTCAGGACATTTTTCTTACAGCTGCAGACTATTTTACTGAAGGCACAAAAGCTGTTAGGAAAGTCAAAGAAAATGGACAAAGCACAGGCAAATATTAAAGAGAACATTGTCCTGAAATGGCAGAAAATAGACATCAACTTGGTATTTTTTTCCATTCTCAGTCCTATCATTACACATTCCATACAAAAAATTATCTATACCAGACTGTGAATAATTTAACAAATAGCATCAGTCACTGCTTTGAGCACTTGGCAAGGAAACAAGCAGTGCTGCCATTGAAACAAAACGGATGTTGGACAGGGATCCTAAAATTTTGTACCAGGGATAGATGGGAAGATTAAACCAAAGCAGGGGGAAAAAAATAACAGCATGTGTTCATGAGCAGTGTCCAAAAACCCTATTAAACTCATCAGTCTCTTCTAAAGAAAAGAGGTCATTTGCTTTGGAAGGAGCAAAGGAATCAATACAAATATTTACTAAGGAAACCTGGATCCTGAGGAGATTATAAAATAAAATATGCGAATCAATCCTGCTGGAGAATCAGAGTATGTACAGAGATTTATTTTTAAATAAATCTCCTAAACATTTGGCCAGAGCATATTTAAAAAACAGATGCTGCTGGCTGTATACTTATGCCAGCACAGCTGTTAAGTAACTCATTCTAAGGGAACAACACACAAACGGAGAAATGCCTAATTTTTCATTGTGAAAAACAAGTCACTATATGAACACAATACATTCCATTAGAATCAAAGAACTGTCTAGGTTGGAAGGGACTTTTAAGATCATCTAGTCCAACCATCAGCCTAACTCTGATAAAAAAGCCCAAACCATCACTAAACCACGTCACTAAGCACTATGTCAACCCACCTTTTGAATACCTCCAGGGATGGTGCCTCAACCACTCCCCTGGACAGCCCATTCCAATGCTTGATAACCCCTTCTGTGTATAAGTTTTTTCTAATATCATAGAATCACAGAATGGTCGAGGCCAGAAGGGACCTCTAGGGTCATCTATTCTGACCAGTCAGCAGGGACACCCCCAACTAGACCAGGTTGCCCAGGGCCTTGTCGAGCCTCACCTTAAATATCCCCAAGGAAGGGGCCTCAACTACCTCCCTGGGCAACCTGTTCCAGTGTTCTACCACCTTCATATCCAATCTCAACCTCCCCTGGCTCAACTTGAGACCATTTCCTCTTGTCATATCACCTGTGACTTGGGAGAAGAGACTGACCCCCACCTCTCTACAACCTCCTTTCAGGTAGTTGTAGAGCACAATAAGGTCTCCCCTCAAACTCTTTTTATCCAGGTTAAACAACCCCAGCTCCCTCAGCTTCTCCTCATAAGACTTACTCTCCAGACCCCTCACCAGCTTTGATGCCCTTCTCTGGACCCTGTCCAGCACCTCAATGTCTTTTTTTTCTGGTAAGGGGCCCAAAACTGGACATAGTACTGAAAATTGGGCCTCACCAGTGCTGAGTACAGGGGGATGATCACCTCCCAAGTCCTACTCACCATTCTGTTCCTGATACAGACGGGGATGCTGTTGGCCTTCTTGGCCACCTGGGCACACTGCTGGCTCATGTTCAGTCAATAGCTGACCAACACCTACAGGTCCTTTTCTGCCAGGCAGCTCTCCAGCCACTCTTCTCCAAGCCTGTAGCGCTGCGTGGGGTTGTTGTGACAAAAGTGCAGGACCCAGCGCTTCGTCTTATTGAACCTCATCCCATTGGCCTCAGCCCATTGATCCAGCCTGTCCAGATCCCTCTACCTTCAAGCAGGTCAACACTCCCACCCAACCTGATGTCGTCTGCAAACTTACTGTGCACTCAATCGCCTTGTCCAGATCACTGATAAAGATGTTAAAGAGAAACGGCCCAAATAAGGAGCCCTGGGGGACACCACTTGTGACCAGCTGCCATTCACCACCACTGGATTTAACTCCATTCACCACCACTCTCTGAGCTCGGCCCTCCAGACAGGTTTTAACCCAGTGGAGAGTACTCCCATCCAAGCCATGGGCAGCCAGTTTCTCTGGGAGGATACTGTGGGAGACTGTATCAAAGGTCTTACTGAAGTCCTGAAAAATTCCTTTTTGACTGCCTTCCAGACCTGTTTATTTTACACCATTTTTTCCTACAGTCACTGTGTTGTTGTTCTTTACTCTCTTCATAGTAATTATCCAAGGACCACAGTAACTTCCACCTCCTTTCCTTCCCGTTTTTGAGTGTACTCTAGCCTCTGGGACCAAATGGATTTGTTATTTCATGATCCCACATAGGAAACTCTTCCCTAAGTTTGTGATGAAAATTTGCTTCTTGTTAAGCCTCCTGTGAAATTATCTGAAGCCTGGTTTTGTTTTTATATCCCTGTTGCTTCCTTCTGCACGTTACTTTTGTACTGGCAACATTCCTCTCACTAAAAGACTGTTTAATCTTTTTTAATCTTCTGTCTGTAGTCCCACCAGTTCAAGCTGTGAGCCTGTCACATACCACGAGTTACCAGGAGCCCAGGCCAGTATTGCAAAAAAGACTCCAGATGAGATAGGAAGCAGCAATACTGACTCAGGATGTGGCATCCTTCCCTGCAAGACTGAGCCAGGACCTCTTAGTTTCTGTCTGAACACATTTCAGTGCAGATATGGAAAACAGAATTACTCATTTAGGCTGATATTCTTCCAACCTGTGGTTCTTCGATAATTACACAGAGTTTGGCTGAACTCTGTTAGATCAAACTGACCACAAATCCAGGCCAGACTGATTATCCAACTGAAATCTGATAGCTGTGACCTCACACTTTCTCTATGTGGTATGAGGGCAATTTTCCCTTCTGGATATACCCACTTCTGTTCAACACATTTGCAAAGTTGGGGCATTTTCTTACCAGCAGTGCGCTTTCCTGGACATTGCTGTTGGCTGTTGCTATTACAGCTTGTGTGGTAGCATCCTCAAGTTCAACATCCCGAGTAACTGTATCCTACTTAAGAGTTTCTCCCCCTGTTCAAAATGGATCTAAATGGATCTGCTCTTCACCTCCTTCCTCAGCTGTAGGTTCAAGCATGTCTTAATGGTAAATATACCTCCCACACTGCATGACCCCTTTACAGAACAGGATGATACTGAATCCCACCTCAATATATAGCAACCTCTCACTTTTGCAAAGGTTATCTACGCTATTGCTATTAGAAGTCTCCTTTCACATGAACTTAAATAAGTGAACAGCCATACCAAAAGAACAATCACAAATCCTAGGAATTGCTACTCTGCTTATTGGAGCTAATTGTGTTTGAACAGCCATTTCCTTCCATGAGTTTTGTCTGCTTTGAATCATGTGGAGCAGAATACTATTTATAGGAACTTAAGGAGTTGCCATAGAAATAATTACTTTTCAGAAGATAAAGCATTATTAGTTCACAGCGGGGCAAGTATACAGATCTTTGTACATCAAGGTCCTCTTTTAGCACGGGGCTTTTCATTAACCTTAAAGCTTGTTTGCTACAAAAAAATCACGGCCGAGCACTTTTCTCCCAACTCCAGCAAAGCAGTCAAATCTCAAGACACAGGCTGAATACACGCAGAGCTATCCATGTAACTAAGGATCCACCCTATGTCAATATCTTGTTTTTTCTGGTATCCTAAAACTACTATTTAACAGCTCGTCATATATCATAAGCACTTTCATTTTTTTAATTAGTTTTATGAGTGTTTCCAAGAACAGGCCAACCTTTGAGATGTTCTAGTCTTCTAGTTTTCAAAATACAGATCAAAATTATGCTTTTACATGCAACTCTGTATCAATGAAAGAATGTCTGGTTTCCTTTTCCTCAGGAAAAATGTTCTGACTAAAAGCCTGACTTTCTTTAAAGACTCTCATTACACTTTTGCTATCCCATGTGATTTTTCCCTGTAAATCAAACTACAAGTACCTGGACTCCTTGCTCAGATGGAACAGATTGGTGCATATATGAAACTATACAAATTATTTTAGATCATAGAAGTCACCGAGAAAAGCAGATCAGAACAACATGTTATAATTCAAATGTCATTATTTCTTCAAATAGCAAATTGTTTTCCCAGGCCACATGCCACATGATTTCATAGCTTCTTCCCCACAAACACACACACACACCCCCTCCTTGCATCAGTATGAGACACTATAAACAGGCAATGCGCATCACAGTCCACTCTTTTCTCTTTTGCTCCTAGCTGAAATACCACTGAGGATTTGCTGAGGGCCAGGGGGCAGGAATAACAGAAACATAAGTAACATGGTGATAAGAACAAAGAATTAGGCTAAACAGAAAAATCTTGAGATTCGCTCTCCTATCAGAAAGTAACATGCCTGCAATCTTCATCCAACACAAAATACATCAACCACAGTGAAACTGAACAGATACTGTGCGTGCTTAGAACTGCCTGATAAGGAGGAGTTCATTAAGTAATACAGCACATGTAGTATTTGCTGAAATGACTCGTACTGGTCCCAACCCAATGAAATTTGCCATTCTCCACCAAAATAAAATGCAGTATCAGGAACCCCACTCCAAAACCTGATTTGTGGAGTCAGGTAACTAACATCAATAATCAGGAATACCCTCCAAACTGCACAGCAACAAGCGTACTTTGTACAGGAGATCCCTTTTTTCCCTGTCCTCCGTCATGGAAATAAGCTTCCTTGACAAGGAAAAGCTGAAGCAACTTTTAATCAAAGAGCCTGTGTGCACCAACAGATTAACAGTGACACTTGCTGTCAGTCAGGGGTGTGGAGAGGTCAGTAGACAGAGCAAGTCATATAAACACCCTGTAAGTCAACCCCTCTGATAAATGGTCTCAGCTTGTCAGCAAAGCCTGCGTATTCCATGCACTAACCACTTACACCAACTAGGCCAAGGGTGGAAGAATAACAAAAAAGCTTCAACGTATTCTTCCATCTCCCTCAGGAACAGTAATATTAATTTGGGCTGGAATTGACAGAAAGTGCTTCTTCCATCTCCCCTCCTCCACCTCCTCTCTTCAGGTCCTGCACTGGGTTTATCTTTGTGGAATTCTGGATTTTTTTTCCCTGATGGAGACCAAATGTGTTTAACAGCCACTCAGCTGAGATGCCTGGTTGCTTTTGCAACTTTAG
This sequence comes from Jacana jacana, assembly GCA_013400555.1. Taxonomy (NCBI): domain Eukaryota; kingdom Metazoa; phylum Chordata; class Aves; order Charadriiformes; family Jacanidae; genus Jacana; species Jacana jacana. The sequence goes on along the minus strand of VZTM01023016.1, from coordinate 16,780 downwards.
ATTTTATATCACCCTTCTCTAAGAGGTACATGACCCTGTTTTACACAGAACACCAGGCAGTAGACTTTTTCATATTCAAGTCCCCCTAAGCCATCTATCCGCTCAGCTTATTTTACCTCTAATTCTACTCCACCATGTTTCTACACACTTGGAAGACACTAGATGGAACAATGCCTCAGTCAGTCCTACACAGACCCAGTGCATTTTAGCTCAGATGAAACCCACGCTGCATCCCACATTTGATGCAGCACTGCAGCCTTCAGAACCTCAAACACACATTGCAGCACTGCTCCAGATGCATCCATACGTTCAAAGTTCAAGTGCAATTGCAGCACCAATTCGTTCATTTTTGACATCATATGAGCTTGAGTATTAGGATTAAACAGACTACTGAAAAGTCAGTCTTAAATAGATTACAGAGGATTAAAAAAATAGGTAAATAGCCAGCTAATCATTATCTTCTTTTTGTGGGGAAAGGGCTAAAATAATCAGACTCAGAAGAGTAGCTTAACTTTCATTCTTTAAGTTGCCATATGGAGGAGCACCTCTACAACAATACCAAGAGTCTAAGCAGACTCCATGTCCCAAGCAGGATGGCAGGAGCTTATACAAATGTTAACAAAATGTTGTATAAACACAACCCTACCATCTCTACTAGCTCTAAACCTACCCTTTTCTAAGTAGGTCCTTGGTGCCCAAGGAGGGTCCTCCTCAGCGTATGGATCACTGTACTCCACCACAGCTGCTTCCTCCTCCTCATAATCCTCTGGAGGTGGGGGTGGAGGTGGAGATTCATCGAACACTGGCTCATCCACAGGCGGTGGTGGGGGAGGAGTATCTGAAACTGAAAATAAGCAGTAGTATAATCACAAAAATGTCTCTAGAACCATGGTAGCAGGACGAAGTAATTTTCCCTATCCCAATTAGTTGCACTGGGACCAGTATCTAGAATTTGTGGAAGTTCTAGAGACAATAAAATTCACAGAAGGAAGAAACAGGTTCCTGCAATAAAATTATTTCCTTTACCCTCCCTTCACAATTTCAGACAAACTTGCAGAGGCAGTAGAGAAGGCAGAATTCTGGTTGCATACAGACAAATCTTTTATCCACTCAAAACAAAAGCCACATCCAGTAATAAACCATAGCATATGGAAACAGCAAACTTACTGTTTTCTTGAACTCTGGCCACAAATCCCATTAGTGGTAACTGTGGAGTTACCTGTAGGATGGAGGGGGGAGGAGGAGCAAGGGATGCTGCCACAGAAATTAAAAAGAGAGAGGCATTCAGTTAGAATCATAGAATCATAGAATCATTTAGGTTGGAAGAGACCCCTGGGATCATCAAGTCCAACCATCAGCCCTACTCTACAAATTCTCCCCTACACTAGATCCCTCAACACCACATCTAATCTGCTCTTAAACACAGTCAGGGAGGGTGACTCCACCACCTCCCTGGGCAGCTGATTCCACTGGCTGACCACTCTCTCCGTGAAAAATTTTTTCCTGATGTCCAGCCTAAACCTACCCTGCTGCAGCTTGCAGCCATTCCCTCTTGTCCTGTCGCTCATTGCCCGTGAGAAGAGACCAGCACCAATCTCTCTACAGTGCCCTTTCAAGCAGTTGTAGAGAGTGATGAGGTCTCCCCTCAGCCTCCTCTTCCTCAGACTNCCATGCCATTAACATTGGCCCATCTATCCAGTCTATCCAAGTCCCTCTGTAGAGCTTCCCTGTCCTCAAGCAGATCAACACTCCCACCCAACTTAGTGTCATCTGCGAACTTACTAATAGTGTTTTCTATGTCCTTATCTATATCATTGATGAAAATATTAAAAAGGAAAGGCCCTAGTACTGAGCCCTGAGGAACACCACTTGTGACCGGCCGCCAGCTGGATTTAACTCCATTGAGCACCACCCTTTGGGATCGTCCTTCCAGCCAATGCTGGATCCAGCAGATCGTACGTTCGTCCAGGCCATGAGCAGCCAGTTTTTCCACCAGAATGTGGTGGGGGACAGTGTCAAATGCTTTGCTAAGATCCAGAAATATTATATCCACTGTCTTCCCCCCATCCAACAATCGGGTCATCTTATCATAGAAGGAGATCAGGTTCGTCAGGCAGGACTTGCCTTTCATAAACCCATGCTGAAACCCATGTTAGAAACACAACAAAGCAGCAAACAGGAAAGTAGACATCATCACCACTCAGACAGTGCAGCAGTGTGCCCAGAAGCTGAAATAAAAAGGCTGACATTCAAAGGAAAATGGCTCAGGTGGTTTAAGCATATTCCTAATCCGTACTTCAGGGAGATTTCTCTATTTTTAAAATTTCCAACACAGCTATTTTTCATAAGATTAAGAATCCCTGCTCAAGTATTTTTCTGATCTGACAAAGATTTCCTTAGGTTGAAGTTTATTACTACAGCAATATAGCACTTTATGAACAGACCTAACTAACAAATTTATCACGAGGATCCTCTCCCTATAATCCTCCACCTTTCAAATCAAATTGCTATTTATAGAGGTGATTTCTGTAACAGCATCCATGAATCCTTAGTAATGAAAATGGAGATAACTAGTTTTCTCCAAAACATAGGCCAAAAAAACCCATCAAATGAGGCAATTATTTTAGGCAAAACAGAAAAAGATGCCTTTCAGAACTAAGCAGACTTGGAAGACACAAGACTTTGACCTTTTCGGCAGAACAAAGTGTACTGTGCTGCTGCCCCACAACAGGGCCTATTCCAGATGTGCTACCTCACTTCCTTCCCACCTGGTTTCACACACCACGGCATAGAACTCTGAACAGCCCTTTTACTGGTACTAGAAGAGCTATCTTTTTACAACAAATGTGAATTCACATTTAAAGATTATGTTACCAGCTAGCTGCAACTGTTGCACCACTAGTATGTGGTTTGGGCCAGAAATGAAAGCTTCAGTTCTCTAGTTTAGTTAAAAAAATAGTTGCCAATTTTTACTAATTTTAGTATCACTTTGCAAGAGTAATGTGGTAATACCCTTTAAGCAAGTTACAAGATTATTTTTCAGAAAGCACACCACAGGAAAAGCATAACTAATTTTGTTGTTAGTCGTGGCACACAAAAACATTTAGTCATGTCCAAAAGAACGAGGGGAAAATGTCTACACTCCATGTACCAACCAGTATATTTAGCTTGCAGAACAGAACAAAATAAATTTCAAACTAATTCCAGAGCCAGTAAGAAAACTGCAAGGTATAATGTAGTATTTTTCAAAATTAATTCACATCATCATAGCAAATGAAAAGAACTCCAGGGCATTTAAACTTCATGTCTCAAAGTTTCTTCTGTTTGCTTATTTCAGTAACTATTATGTGAATTGCTTTGAACATCATCTGTCACTCACAATCACATTCCCTTCACAACCACATTCCCCGAACAAAAAAACCCAACAGAGCCACCATCATCTTGTTGCAAAAATATCCTTGTACCTCCATATAAAGCAAGCTCCATTATCTCACCAGTTAATTGATACTTCTTGAGAAAACCTGAAATGCATTTCTAATTACAGCTTCTTTGATTTGAATGACGTGACCTCTGAGGGTATTTAGTCCTTCAAGTGTAACCACAGTAGCTGGGAAAAGATTTAGTGCTGCATTTTTTCAAAGCAGGAAAAGGGAACTTGAATTTGAAGTCCTACTGAAATGCAGAAATATCCAGGGATTTAGCATTCTCGTGCAATTATGAAGTCCCTGCCTTTTTATTTATATATGTGATAAAAATAATCAGTTTCAAAATGTTTCCTCTGTTCAATGTCACACAGATTCATACAATTTGTATCTATCATATGAGACTAGCTTCAGTTTCCTAGGTCCCTGTGGTATACTTTGTTGGTGTGCTATATGTATTTCTTTGAAAGGGATAACAAGGCTTTCCACATAGAAAAATAAATCACTCTAGACAACCATTCCGAGCAAATACAACAAAAACCCCCTAGTTTAGCTCGGGCTGTGTAGTTTAATCAAAATGGTGAGGCTAACAGTAGCTGACATCATACCTTGCTTATCTTAACCATTTCATTTGTGCTTCAGTCTATGCACAGTGCAGGGGGTTATCATACTATATTGCCTCTATATAATATATAATGACTCTAAGCTAGTTTTGACCTTTAGGAGCCAATACAATAAATATTTTATTAATAATTACTTTGTTTATGAAGTGCATCAGAAGAACCTGGCTGTCCCTTGCTGTCTCAAAAGATGAGATAAATACGAGCTTAAATCTTCGTATTCTTCCATATAGACCACTGCTATCTACACAGTTGCTGTATATTAATTCGGAAATGCTAAAGAGCACCTTCCACTAGATTGCTTCAGCCTGGTAAGAATTCAGCGGTACTAGTGTCTAGTGATGAGTGCAGACCACCATGTCAATACTCGCCCAGTTTCTCCCACAGGGTTTTTAGCCTGTGCTGAGCTCTATACTGCTTAGATACTGGTATCTAAGGTTGCAAAGTTGAAACACTTGTTAGGTGACATGGCTGGCCAGAGTGGCTTTGGGACAGAGATATACTGAGATCATTTTGGGTCTGCATTTCTTAATATTTTCTTTTCAGTTGTTAAAAAAGGTCTCATCGTGAAGTAGAAAAATCATATTGTCTTAGAAATGGCATTCGAAAGAACGTGGCAAGGTAAGTCTCTTTCATCCTCCTGTGAAGTGAATAAACAATAATGACTGTGCCAATATGCTAAAAAATGGAAGTGGGAAACAAAGTACTGCTTTATTGCTGAAGAGCTTGCAAAGAAGAAGTCATAGTTAGCAAGCTCCTCTGCCTGTTGTAGAGTTTCTTTTTCACCTCTCAAGTTTTCGTTTTCTCCCTCTCCTCAAGAATGCGGAAAAGCAGCCATGGCTCCTGTCCTGTCACTACTAACCCCACTCCCTACACAACAGAGGGGTACAACAAACGCTCTGTTCTTCATCAATTATGCATACCTGAGCATCCTCTCCTTTCGATGTACAGGCCAAAAAAGCTTGGTTTCGTGTAACTGAAAAGCTAATAAAGTCTCAGTTCTGCTAGCTATATATATAAAAAAGTATCTTACTACAACTGCTCATTTACGCTGTATCAAGTATGTCAGTATAGTAGAATTAGTTTGTTTGTGATTTACAACTCAAGTGACTAATCTGCACAGTCACTATCTTTCTTTTGGGCACAGAGACTGAATTGTGGTTATGTAACTTACTTAAAATCTATTTGGTATCTTCTGTGATTACCTATCAACAATCCAATGGTAGCTTGCAGAGAATTATCCCTTTGCCACAGCAGAAATGCACAGCAGTTGTCAGGTACTCTGGGGATACACTGAAAATCCTCTTTACTCCAGAGGCAATTCTGGAAAGGTTTCTTTTATGACTATGACCCTTTCCTTCTTGCCTATTCCACTTCAGCCTTCAATATGCACATAAGGTGCTTCATCCCACATATTTCAGGTAACTGTGCTGCAATTTAGTCATTTAAACTCCTCCACCCTCCTGTCCCCAGCAGGACCATGCATCTCCTTCTCAAGTTCAGCACACACATCTCTTTGCAGGGTAGCTCACAAGCAGACATATTTGAACCCGATCAAATCCCTTAAATGCTGATTGCAACATATGACCTAATTCCAAATTCAGTGCTCAGTTAAAAAAACCCACCATCACAAAACACAATCACAATGTAGTGCTTGGAAGTCAACATTCAATCTTGCTGGTATTAGAAGATTTCCTAACAAGGAACCTTCAATATGTCTTCTCCATCTTTCTGTAGCTTTGCCAAAAAACAGAGTCTCCCCTGCTCTGGTATTAAAACCTCAACATCACATGCAAAGCACAGGGGAAAGGACTCCTTAGATGAAAAGCTACTGTGTTTTGCCTGACACGCAGGATACACCACTCCTTGTTAACATCTCATCCTGCTTTTTAAGACACATTGCCCATTAAAATAACATTACTTCTGGACTTAGCAGATGACCCTTGCATTCCATACCAAACACCACTGATGTCTCTAAGGTGTCTAATGCTTAACCTTATATAACAAGTGCAACTTCCTGAACTGCCCATTTATTGGAAGGAAAAAGCAGACAAGACAAAGACTGATTAATGAAGAATCAGTGTTCCGGTGCAAAATCAAACACCCACCCCACATCAAAGCAGATACATGACACATGGTGCAGGTAAGGACTGAAGCTCGCTTAATTGGGACTGTGAAATCAAAAGTAATTTATTTGGCAACACAGCCAGTACTGTGTCAAGCTGCTTGTCATAATAGAAGCTGAACTCTCTGTACTGGGACTGGAGCTTTGGCATGGTTACCAGCAATATACTTGAAATTACCTGAGACTAACTCTGCAAGATCTGTAATGGAGACAAAACATAAGATTTCAGAGATCTGAAGGCCACTCCATTCAGCACTCTACCGAATTCAACAAAGCAGCAAAACTTTCTGACCTGGGTTCTGGTTATAAAATGGTCCCCCGTTCATCTGGTTCTGAAGGCTTGTCTGTGATGTGATCGAAGGAGGACGTCGATATGGCAAAGATCCCCCTATTGTTGGGGGCGTGTGTCGAGATGCAGGCCTGTTCATGCTGTAGAACTGAACTGGATGACCTAGGTTAGAAGCAGAAATGTATTAGCGAAGAGAAGAATGATGCCAGCCTTTTTGGTATCTGCCTTCAAGAATCAGAGGCTTGGAGAGGTTTTATGTTTTTTTTAACACAGTCTGCATCCTAGGAGCCATAAGTTGGTTCAGCTGCCAGGGCACTGGATGTGTCAATAGTGACACAAAAACCCCATCCTCCCAACTGCCTGTGCTCAGCACTGCTCACAAAAGTCCTCATGCAAATACAAAGGTGTCTAAGCTACAACGTTTCAAAATGAAAGAAAATAATTCCCATTTTATATAATGTATTATAATAACTTCTTGCAAACTTAGTTATTTATAAACCTGCAAAAATATAGTACTTGACAGTACAGCAATTAAGCAACATACACATACAGGCTAACTCTATGCCATTCCAAGATTCAATGCTATGACCTCCTACAACTGAAATACCACTATACTAGCTTACCTTTGTGCTGTTAAGGAAATACTCAGAGAATCACATGGGGCTCACATAAGGTTCTCTGGTTTATATACTGTATGTAACAGTGAACATACAGGTTATTATGCTCCCTAACCTGCCTCCAGCATTTGTGCTAGAAGTAAATTTCAGAGCTTGCAAAAAAACAAAACCAAGAGAAGGGATGGTCACTGTGGCTGAGGAAACACGCATGCAGGGAAGTAAACAGGGAAACAGAACAAATGAATAGGCACATTTTTTATAACTGCATTGTTCCCCACTTCGTTTGGATTGCTGTGCTAGGTCATTAAATAAAATGCAAGTTGCTTGCTGTGTTACTTCCTTCTTAGAGCAAATGCACAAACTAGAGATTGACATTCCTCCTGATTTGTACAGCTATGTAATCTCAAAATATGCACTTCTTACAGATGAGGAAGAACAGTTAAGAAGCAATCCACCGAGCATATAAGCTTGTCACATTTTCCCTAATGCATCTTTCCAATGTGTCTGTCTCCCGGTTACTTAATGTAGAAATTGGTGGTGACTGGACAGAAGGGAGGAGGGAAGAAACAGGGATAGGAGAGACTTAAGGACCAAAAGCTACAACTTCATAAACAGTAAACAATCCAGTCTCTTCAAATACTTTATTTCAGAGAAGCCATGCAAGCAACATCACTAAGAACACAGGGAAACAAGAGATCTTAAAAATACTAAGTAACCTGAAATTTCTCTTGGCAAACTGTGAATTTATAGCCATTAAAATACTAATCTCTGCTTGATTTTAACTTGTCAGAAATACAGAAACAATATGGCTTAAGAACTAGGATACTGACAGTGCACCAGAAATGTAAAACTGATTGAGGCCCCAAACGACACAACTCGTTTTCTAAACATGCAAGTACTTTAGACATCATGATCCTCTTCTGATACCAAATTCATCACAGTTCAGAAGCTTCCAAGTCACAGTAATGGATTCAAGTGTATGTATTTTCCAATTTTATGTGAATCATAGCACCTTGAAATAAATGCTTCTGGCACGTGGTGAAATTCTTACTAAGAGCAGCTGATACTAAGAAACACACCAATTCACAGCGTTGTGACCGGGCTCCACTATAAAACAAAGCACGTAGGCAGCTATGTATGCACTTGGGTGACTAAAGGAGATCTTTACAATGTACGTGTAATTTTTCATCAAAAGCTGACACAGAACAGTGTTGGGGTTACTGAGTGCTACACGCTGCAACTTAAGCACATGAGAAAATTAAAAAATGTATGGTGATTTCATAAACATTAAAAAAGCACATTGCAATATATACTGTAAATTACACCTATTAAAACAAAATGTTTTAGTACTGTTCTGCATAAGAAAAACTTCTATTTTACCTGACACTGAACACAAAATCTGCCCTTTTAATTAGTTCATTGAAAGGAGACTAGTAATTTGAAAGCACTGAAGAGACAAGTCACATAAACTATACTTTGGTAGATGTGCTTTTTTTATTGCATTACTGAAAGAGAATAATCAGACCCAGAGCTATTAGTGTTGTTTCCCCCCAAACATAATTATTCTATGAGATTCTCAGTATCCAAACCACAATAAAATGATAATGTAATTAATAAAAATATAAATGTAAAAAACAATGAAGTTATAACATTAAGTAATTGCTGTTTATAAAACTAGTACACCTTGCATTGTCTTATACACATTTCCTTGTAGTTGGGTATTAGCAGACATTCCCTAGTTATATTTAAAAAAATAAGATTAAAAAAAAATCATTGCTTCTGAAGTACTTAGAAAAGCCTTGGATCTTGATCACATCTGGGTTCATCTGCCCACCAGCTGGAGCAGACACTCACCTGTAGAGGGTGTGGAAGAAACAGCAGGGGGAGTTGGAGAGGTGAAGCCATCAGCAAGGGGCTGAGCTCCTGCAGCAGCAGCAGCAGCAGCATCTGGGGCAGCGGAGGAAGGGGCAGGAGCAGGAGGAGTGGGGGCAGGAGCAGAGGTAGCAGGAAGGGGAGAAGTGCCAGCGGAGCCAGCAGGGGCTAAGTGAAGAGAGGAGGAAGAGGTGGCGTTAATAAGGAGATATGTTAGCGAGGATTAGAGAAAGCCTTTGACTATTCAGTGTTAGCTCTTTATTAGATGCACAGGATTTGAGAATGCACGAGGAGATGAAAGAAAAATGGAACTGTTAAAGAAAGGCTCATTCCTATGTAAACAGTAAATTATGGTCAAGCGAATCCACTTCTTTCCAGGTCTGAAGCGAACAACCCAGAACTTTTCACTGAAAGCCATTACTTCTGAAAGATGTCTTTATTATTTACGCCTTCATCTCTACCACAGCTGCCTTTAGCTTTTGTAAGAATTAGAAAATACACAGAACAGGAAAGCCAAAAATGTTTAGTTCTTTGTTTCAGAAGCATCATGTATGGCAGATCACACTGCTAGCCAACTATACACTCCTCTTCACTGAAAGGTTGCGCAAAGGAAAAAAGAGTACCAATATCACTTCCTGTTTCTGGATAGACTGGGGCGATTACATTGACCAAGTGTCTTTATGTGACAACTCAGGCTTGCACTAGTGACTACAGATTGATTCTCTGCCTGCCTCTCATTTCATCTACTTTTCTAAAAGCACACTCATGCAATTGCATGAACAGCCAATGAAAAAATGTCCCTTAATTGCTTAAAAGGACAAGTCCCCAGCCCACTGAAAAAGGTGGTGTGTCCTACTTAGTCACTTGCAGGAAGCCAGGTGAAAAATTCTGATAAACAAATTAATATGTAAAAAGATTCAAACTCATACTATCAATAGCGAGCCATTTTCAAGGCATTTTTTACATGTTTCTGGATAATGAGCTTTGAGACTTCTCTTGGGGTTTACTCAGTACTGTGTTTAATAGACTTGCAAATGCTAAAGGTTAACGCTGAGTCAAAAAGAGGAACAGCAAGTTTCCATTTACCTGGATAGACACTGGGAGGAGATGGAGTAGGAACAGCAATAGGAACACCCACACTTCCACTTCCACTGTTCTCTCGACTGCTGCTCCGGCTACTTGGGTGGCTTCCTCCACTACTCCCACTGCTGCTGCAAGAAACCAAAAATACCCAATGTATGAATATGCTGCTGTGCATGCTGAAACATAAGAGCCCTGATATAGCACCTTACTAATTCAGAGAAATAACAGGGAACAAGTGAAAAGAAACAAGGATAATAGAAACGTATATGAAGCTTAGTTTTCCTAAAACTCCCCACGCTACAACGCAATAGGTTTTTCAGTTAGTCTTAGTAAACTTGCCCAAAAATTAAACACTTCTGGAACCTTGTTCCAAAGCACATCATTCCAATAACTAATATTCCAATATTAGTATGCTAAAACCCTACTGAGCAAATATAGACCTTTTTTCCAATAACTTATAGAACACATAGACTCTTTAGATGCAGATTTATATGCCTCCGCATGTGACTATTGAAATCATAAGACAGTAAAGTAGAAGTTAAATTTTCTTACATTTTACGCCCATCTGTTCAGCTATCCTCAAGTACTTATGATGTTTAAAAAGTAAAGATTTCAAGGGAAGTATTTAGAACTGTCACATCGTGAAGCTCTTATTATCCTAAGGCTAGCCTTAGGCAGAACCCTTGGTAATACAGTTTGGCTTTATTCTGTGTTTGAAGTTATCAGTATCTTCAAAATACAATGCTCTTTTTCAGATACCCAGCCTATAAACATTAGGGACTGTTCAGACAAAAATGTGAACTACAAAAATATTATGCAGTCCTTCAACACATAGAAGTCAGGTACAAAGTCTTCCCGGTTTTGTAAGCATTTCATAAAATAACATCATGATCTACCTACGTCAAACACTTCACAATTTTAGTAATTCATTAAGTACTGTAACTAAGTGATAGCAATAAAATTAAGGTAAATAATGTGATTCTCTATTCTAGTTTTAGTAAAGTGCATTCTCGCCATGCCAAATGATGTTTCCAGTCCATACCATGAATTAGCAGGATTCACTGTAGAGGTGCAGAGGTCTTTGACAATTCTCATAGCACCTTATGTAATACTAACCCCACTTTGTGCAGGACTACACTGAATACCTGTACGTGCGATTCCTCTGGTTCACAGAAGCAGTTCTAACGGGGCTCTGTTGTGAGGGAGCCATATTGCGTGTTGGGCTAGGCACGTAGTCATTTGGTACCACCGGAGGACGTACTGGCTCCAATGTACGGTAGGGAGAGTGACGCCTACACAAGGACAAGCATATTTCAGAAGCAAATTAAGATAGTACAGACAAAACCAAAGATTTTTCATTCTTTAAAAGATAGCTATGTATTAATCAGTAATTGCAGCTAAAAAAAACAACAAACTAAACATGTTTTTCTGTAAGTTTGCAGTATCTGCTTCATAGAATGAGAAAAACAATTGAGGATGTTCTTCATGTGCTTCAATGTTCCTAACAATAAACTCTGTGCTGCACATCCCACTTTTGTTTTAAAAATAATCCATATTTTGTTTTAAAATAAAGCACCACAGTCTGTATGTATACATATAATGGCATACCAACAAACAGCATTCATCTCAGTTACAACACATTTTCCTAAGGTCAAAGTCAAGTTCATAGACTTAACAGGAAAGGACTTTTATCACATAGGGTACAAATAATCAATCAACAGTGCCACATACTAACTTTCCAGTTGTTTAGCACCACCTGTCAAAGCCACAGGGTTAATGACTTCTTTACTCTAAAGCATGTAGTTGTAAGTGTTCTGCAATGAAAAAAAATTCTGGCAGTAACGTGCTAACTGATTTGTAAGACATGATCAGGACAAGCAGATGCAGATAGAGCCCCTCTTGACCTTTGTGAACAGTTGAAACAAAACAAAAAAAAACCCCCCCAAAAGCAAAACCCCAGACTACAGAAAAAGAAAGAATCTCCCCTTTTTTCCTTTCTGTTCACCAAAGCCATTTAAACATGAAACTGCACTTACCCAATAGTTCCTTTTCCGGACATCGGTGGACTTGGTGGTTTCTGGGTGGGTGGTGTTGTACGAGGCAGCCCACCCATCTTCATATTCTGTGTGCTGACCTGCATGAAAGAACGGGGGAAAAAACAGCCTTCACTAAGCTCAGCTTCTAGGGGGAGAGATACTGAGAGGCCTTTAGCAATTAACTCTAAAAAGGGGAAGGTTTAAACAAACAAAAAAACTGAGAGGCCATGCATTTTATTTGCAATTTCCACTCTGCTAGAAATCAAGAGTTGTGCTCAAAGGACTCCTTTATTACATAGAGTTTTTAAAAATTTTATCTACAAAAAAGTAGATAAACGTTTCCCATAAACGTTAAATCACATACAACACAGAGACTGTAACTCACTTGGCTAAACCTCCCAGTCATCTTTTGAGATAAAGGCAGTTAATTTCAGGCTGCACCACTGGATGGTAAATTTGCAAAAATATTTTTCAATGCTCTTTAAAAATACTAAGGTATATCTAATAGGCCACAGTTTAATTTAATTGATACAAATATGGAGAAGTCAAAGTAACCTCCAAATATGATCCATTAATTTTTTAATGTTTCACAGCACAACATCAACATTTTTAAAGATAATATTTACTGTAAATACTATTTATGTCTAAGTAAACATAGAGCAAAAGCTATATGGAGAAAAATACTAAGATGTACTTTTTGTCCCCACCGAATCTGTAACAATTTAATCTCTAAGAATTTATAAATAAATGTACTGTGAGAAAAATATTTAGCAGTGATGTGATATGATGTGATGTGATGTGATGTAACTGCAGGTGTCCCCTCTCCCTCTTTCAGATTAAAATACTAATGGAGTAACTTTTATATAAAATAATTTAGTCTAACTTGTTAAAAAAACTCATCTGCCTTCCTGACTGGTTGACCAATCTAGGAATCATTAACATTGTTAATTTTGCTTATTTGTAGTATACTACCAGACAATTCTCTCAATGTATGTAACCCTTACAGGAATCAGTACAAGGTCTTCTTACAAGTTTCTTTTAAACAGCTTTGATTTATGAGTGCTCAAGCTATTGCTTAGACACAGATATATTCAACAAACCTAAATAAGTACGCTTAGGTCCTTTCTTCTATTGTTCCTGCCATGGTCTATTTCATAGTTGTTCTTATTTCCAAAACATGTATCTTGCCTACTGCCCATCTCCCATAAAAAAAGGTACAGTGACCAAGGCACTAAGAGTATTTGCATACATCATTAAAGGCAAATGACTCCTTTAAAATTTGACTATAACAACTCACTTTAGATTTGTGAATTGATTAAATATTGACAACAGTGTAGAGGCTAATATATTCAGTATTCTAATCTATTGAAACTCAATTCCCTGGTTCTAAATAACCCCAGTTCTATCACATTTTCAATCTGCTGGGTGGAAAAGAAAACCAAGCATTGGAAGGGTTTTTTGTCAGGCTCAAAACCAGACATTTGGATTTAGTTGCGCAAGAGTACTTTGTAATGTCAATTTAAGACAAAACTCTTTTGCACAGCATTATAAAGTCCTTTAAGCCAACTCTAAGCAGCAAGAAACCTAACATTAATTCAAAGTGAGGGATGAGGTAAGCACTGAACTACAACTACTTGAGGGGAAGAGGGAAAGTGGAGAATGAAGTATATTTTATTCTATACACGGAACATTAAGAAATAGCACAACATCTGATAGTTTTTAAAGTTGCAGCACCCCCTGTATTTCCTCTTTCATTAAAGACGCCGGTTTCATCCACCTTGAGTTGTCCAAAAGACATACGAACAAACAACAACCAGCCCCCCCTAAGGTAACTACTTGCTGTAGTAATTTCAAACAGCCCATTAAGCCTAGTGGAGCAAGGGTTCTGGATGTCTTTAGATGACAGCAAACTTAGACCAAATCGTGTACCTCTGAATAGTAAATTTAGGTGTTGTAACTGGCTACACTATTGTTGCTGACTAGATGATGTAACCACTAGCTATCATTTTACAGTTAATATAAAATTCCATATATTTTATGATAAAGAATTGTATACAATCATTGCAGGAACGAAATGATGTAGCTAGAGCTACAAGAAAAGAAAGGACAGTTAGAGGTGTAGGATGCAGTGACATCACACAGGATACAATAAGAAGTGGAAGTAATACTTGCCTGACTAATGCAGAACTCCAGTGACTGTTAGTGACTTTCATTAACCCCATGAATAAACATATCCTTGATATGGGATGTGAAGAAAGCTTTAGAAAATGTGGCCAACGAAAAAGTGATGTTGTTTTAACCAAGAAACTTTAGTCACAGAAAAGCTGTCCTTAAGAAAGACTAAACAGAAAGACAGGGAAATGCACTGACAATGAGTTTAGTTTCAGGCTCTTTGAAATGACATTTCAACATTGGAATTGAAATGCTGAAAGAGCAAGTAATTAAATTTACAGGGCTGTCTTCAACTCAGACAGGATCGATGGCTTTACGATCAGCTACTGTAAGTTAAACAACCCTATCTGAGTAACTTCCTCTTTGACACATAGCCAAACAATCACAGAGGAGAAATTAGGAGTAGAAAATTATTCCAACAGTTCTGATCAAAATGGACAGATCTGTGGAAATAATATCATGTAAGACACTAAAAAAAAGGTTCCAAACTGCCTTC
>VZTM01023015.1:4680-16608 GCA_013400555.1 Jacana jacana | reverse complement strand
GCCCAGTCATATCTCCTTCCCCCTTGATTTTTTTCAGAGAGGAGAAAAGTTGAATGAAAACAAAAATAACAAGAAAATTGTATATAAATATCCTTTTCTTCATGTGGAGCATGCTGGGGAGGAAAATTGGGAGAGTAATTGAAAGTCTAAGATAATAAACATATTACCAGATCTTGGGGGAAAAATTGTGTTTGATTCTTTACCCACTCTCCTATCCCCCCTAAAGTTTTTTTCAGGCTTCTGTGGAGCTTTTCCTGAAAATCTGACAAAAAGTTTGGGCTGTCTGTATAACACACAGTAAATCTCTAGAGAAAAAAAATAGCATTAGACTTCAAGATAAATATTTGCCTCAAAGGTTGGTGTAAATACTATCTCCAACACATTAGCTTTTTGTACTTCTGAGATATCTTTAACTGTGCTGAGCACTTATTGGAATTGTAATTTTTCAATTAGTCCTATGTCTATGATTATACATATAATAATCCTTGCTTAAAGTAGCAAAAGGGCCTGTTTTCTTCCCCTAACACCCATTTAATTTTGTTGATGTTGGAGTTACGCACAATTGAATTATATTTGCTATGAGGAGATGAAAAGAAATGTATAAACCAAATTACTTATGGATCATAACTGCTGAGACCAAATAATTTTATACCTAATTTAGCCTTTTTTTTTTCCCCTTCAAGCTGTTTAATGTTAAATATGGCATTCCTTTTAATTTTATTAATCTTTTAAGAAATTTGTACTTTGAACTTCCAAGAGTCCACTAGCTGTGTAATGCAACCCATCCATCTGCTGTAGTTGTATGTCTTCACATCTTTACAGCATGTAAATAAGAAAACCTGACCTAAGATTTCTTAAAAAGTTAATGCCTTTAGGATGAAAATTTCCATGACCCAAATGACTGTGAACTGGAGACTTAGGATAGCACATGACAGAGTTTATTTCAGCAATTTACTAGTGCCATGAGTAACATTTGAGACAGTGACATTTCCCTAACACTTCTGACATCAGAATTCAGTTTTGCTGCAAGTGTTATACAACTTGGCATAATGGAGTTTGTTTTTCCAGGAATATTAACTCCCCAGCTACCAGACTTGGAAGAAAGAGCAAAGAAGGCTCCATTGCACATTTTTTGCAGTTTATTTGTACTTCAGCTACCAAAATATGTTTGTAAAGTTCCCTTTGGAATGTTTTCAAATAAAATATTTGACAATAAATTTATTCCTTTTCAGTAGAAAATTATCTGATCTTTCCTGAAATCAGGATAGCACAATTTTCTTTCTCCTACCCTCCAACTGTTTTGCCTTTTCAGGTCAAAGGGACAGTTTCATATTTTAAATCATAGCATCATAGAATCTAGTATGTAGCCTTATGTTTAACTCCTCCATCTCCAGTTCTTTGGTGACATAGTTCTTCAATTTTTCTTTTATGAGAGGAGCATTTTCAGATAGTATGGTAAAATCTTTGGCTTTCATCTTTTTGTTTCCTTTTCCTGTATAGGTACTATCAAGAAGTCTGAAATCTTGCACACTACCTACATTATTCCAGTATTCCGCATCTTTATCCTCAATTCTGTGTGTGGGTTTTTTTTTTTTTTTTTTCTTTTCTCAGTTTCTCCTTCTTACATTTGACATTTTATCTTCAGGAGATGAATTATATAGGTGAAAATTTCTTAAGTAAAAATAGGCAACTGATGATTCCCTGTATCCTACAGTCCCATTCTAAACTGCCTATTTGATTTTTAAAATTCTCATATGATTGTTTGGTCATATCTTCTACACTTGCTATGTTTTTCTATCCTTGTTTCTTTGCCCTGCTTGTGGTCACCAGGCTTCTCACACACACAGAGCCCTGCCAACATATTTCTCAGATGCATCTTGTTAAATGTAGTGGGAAGTTTTTTTCCTTCTATAACAAAGCACACTTCATCATCCTACCATTCTCTTCCATTATTTACTGTTTCCTTAAAACCAATCAAGACCCATAGATGTGAAGAAAATAAAGGTAAATCACATTTCATTTTAGCCTCACTGAAAATGTACTTGTCAAATACACCGTTTTTTTTTTTTTCTAGTCTGTTCAGCCACAGGGATGTATTATAAAATGTCAAATACAAGCAGAGGGAAAAAAAATTTGAGTAAGAATTGACTTGTTTCTTTGTATTCTTCTGAATGGGTATTTTCAGTTGTTTTCTTCAAATCTTGGGGTGAGATTATAACCTGAAACCCAGCATAAGAAAGGAATGGTGCATGGCTGTGTTAGCTTAAGACCGGGGAAGAGCCAAAATGGAACCTGAGGTCACAGCTTGGATCCAGCTCCTGCCTTGCCCGTGGTAGGAAACTCTGGCTTCAAACCCTGCAGCTGGTCCAGGTAACATCTTCATCTCTGTTTCTGCTTGTATAACAGCTTGTGGGCGCTACAGAATTATTGTTTCCATGTCCATCACTGTCTGGTCTTAATTGCTTTGCTTCAAGAGCAGAAGCAACTTAGTTATGTGAATGCTGTTCCAAAAATCTTTTCAGATGTCTTCTTCTAAGACCCTATTGTTATTCTCTGGAGACAAATAGGAGGGATTCCAACACCATTGTGATTTAGAAAGCATATCACAGTCCCTAAAGGATACATACTATTGTAACATCTGCACATTTAACTAGTACCCTCTGTTAGTATAGTGATTTTATGTTTTATCTCTCAATTACTGTAGTTCTTCAGCACATGGATCAAAGTACAGTGAAGCCAGAATGTGTCTTTAGTGGGTTAAGACCATAGCTTTTCCTGCTCTGGCAGTTTCAGTGGGAATGATGCAACAGAAAAGGTATAATGGCTTCTAAAAAAGAAAGATTTGCATACGGGAACTTGGTCTAGGTGTTTGCTAGACACCACCCGATCAGAAAGAAAAAGTAGAAGAGGCCTTTTGTGATACTGATGCGATGCAGCCATGAGTGTTGAGAGATGTGACCAATGTAATTTTGAGTTACTCTGCATGATCTTTGAAATTTTTTGGTGGCAGTTCCTGGGGATTGGAATGCAGCAAATGCCCCTTCTATCTTCAAGAATTTGAGTAAGTAATGTGTACTAGAGACAAAGCTAATTAGCAGAATCTCAGATTACACTAGGAGGAATGTTTCCAGCAGGTTGATGTGATCCTTCCCCTCTCTTTAGCACAGAAAAGCCACAGCTTAACCACTGATTACTGTCCTGGGCTCCCGGCAGAAGAGGGACATGAATACAATGGAGTCAATCTAGGAAAGGTTCACAAACAAGTGCTTGGAACATGTGAGCTCCTTTGTTGTCTGGAGAGGTTATGGAGTCTCCATCCTTTGAGACACTCAAAACCCAACAGAACATAACCCTGAGCAAGCTCTTCTTGGTGATCCTGCTTTGAGCAGGATGGTTGGAGTAGACACTTTCCAGATGTCCTTTTCAGCTGCATTGACTCTGTTATTTTCTGACAAATACTTAAGCCCTGATGAAGGACTGGCAGGAGGTTTGCATGTTTGTGTGTGCAGGTTTTCAATGGGAGAGAATGAGAAAGCGTATGTGTGTGTGTGTGTGCATGGATACATGAGAAGAGATAAAGAAAGCTACACACTTTTATTGGTTAAATATCACCCAATTCTTCCAGGGCTGTTCTTCTCTGCTCTGGAAAGTGTAATGACCACTCAGTGTAATGTCAAATTTCCACTACTGTCCCACACTTTTGGGTAACTGAGATTAGAAGAACTCTGTGGAAAGCAAACCAGAATAAATCTGTGCAGGGTATTTTAGCATGCTGAGCAGCTGCTACTTAAAATACAGATCAGAACTTGTTCTTTTGGGAGACTACTCAGTGATGGTTTTCCAGAAGCACAAGCAATATGTTTACTAATCTCTCCTGGCTTGCAGCAGTATGTTTAGCTTCCATAAGCCTGGAGGCCAGTAGTCCTGTGAGAACATACAGTTGCAGCAGTTCAAGCATAATAATTTTGTCTTCGAATGACACAGTAATTCCTCAGCTTTTATACGGTTCCAGCTGCACACTTCAGCTCTACAAGGAATACAAAAGAAGTGACATCACGACTACCTACATAATATTTTTAGCTTGTGCTGGAGTCTAATACTGTTAAGAGACTAAAAAAAGAAGCCGAGTTCTAAATCCTTCAAAATATCAGGCATGTGGCAATCACCTCTGCAGTGTCCCATTAACTTATGCCAGATGTCAATGAAATTTCAGAGAGCATTTGTATACCTCCCAGTCTTTTTTAACATCTACTGACTGTAAAGAATACAAGCACCAGAAAAAAAAATAAAAAATTAAAATGCGTTGAAGTCAGCCACTTTTGTCTTTTCTGGCCTTTTTTTGACCAGTATCATTTGACTTTTCTCAGTGCAGTCCCTAGCAGTAATTCCTGGCCAAAGTTCTAACTACAAATTGTCGCCTCATGTTTTTTTTTTTATCCCAAGCTTTATTTTTTTGATCTTTTTTTCTTGTCTACCTACATTCTCTTTTTCACCTTACATGCATCTACATTTCAGTTCCTTCTCCCCAGACAGATACACTGCAACAGAGAGAGGTATTGTGATGGTTGATCTTCTGCAGTGTTCATTAATATTTTTCAGATTTATCAGTTTCCTTTTGGTATCATTGTGAAGTAATAATGACAGGTATTTTCTAGGTCTGGTTAGAGTACTCTTGTTGGCTAAGAAACTCCTGATGCTTTTCTCTCACCACTTGTGCGGTGGTATATAGGTGAAATGCCAATGGTATTGATATTTTACCTACAGACATTTCAAGTTGGATTTTTGCACAGCTCTATCTTTTCTCTATGTTTTATAAGTAGTCCAGGACTATTGGGAGAAACAGTGACATAGTGAAATATGATAGTAGCAACCACCTGGTGTCCAGCTGTGCAGTCAAATGTCCTAGTAAAGAATGGGGCATCTATTAAAAACTTGAAAAGTATTTGTCTGAAGGTATTGGACTGTGAAATATGTTTGGAGGTCTTACTGTGATGTCCTTGCATACATAATATGTCATTTGAGTTTCGACCTAGAGTTTCAAGCAGTGTATTAGTGCTGGTTATTAACTGAAAGTAAAATCAGTGAAGACAGATTTTTAGTACCGGGAGACTGTGGAAGTTTACTTTGGGTAGGTATCTTGCTTTTGTGAACTCCATTCTTGTCAGGTCTGAACTAATGAAGATATATCAGAGTGAATAATTTTGGAAACAAAGGCTGTTCTATAATACAGTATCTTATGTATTGAATGACTTGTCTGCATAAAAGATAATTTAAGTTGCAGTAGTCACTTGCATTTACCGCTGCATTGTCAGCTGCTGTTCAAAGTATAACAGTTGACATTCTGAGTGACCTGGAGTTTACTTATCAAGGCTGCCTCCTTTCTGGTGAGAACAAACGTAACTGAATTCAAAGGAGAAACAAAGTTTTTAAGCAGGACTTTGCTAGATCCTGAAAGCAGCTCTTCACCATGTACAGTCTGGTTTAATTAAACTTTGTGAATGATACTGAAATTATTTTATAAAGGTGTTATGGATGACAGAAGTGACTATGAGTTGAAATGCTAAGATTATCCTTTTCAAGACAATATACATAACTGGTTATACTATTACACGTGGGATGAATTGCTGAATTGTATTGCGTTATGTATGTTATTATGTTTTCTGTTATGCATGGTTCTGACAGAAAAGGATCTGCAAATTTTCTCTTAAACATTTATACACCTGAATACATAAAAAAGAACAAATAACTATATGTTATCAATGTTCCTTTATTAGCATGTAGCTTTCAGAAGTTCCAGGAGTGTCATCAGTCATTGTTTTCTTGCACTTATGTGGCCTTCTTAAGCAGTAATGGTGTGGCTGATTGAATACCTATTTTAAAAATGCTGGTTTGCTCTGGGAGATAACAACTGAAAGGAGAAGCTAACTGTGTAATCTGCAGGCTTGACAATGGGTCTAATTCCATGGATGCATATTTATTACTTTTATTTCTTTTATTTCTTAAGTTCTGCTCAGAATTTAAGTGAATTTAACCTACATGAAAAATCCTGGGCTGTGAGCCCAGGATTGCAAAACCTCAAATAGATACCAGGGCCATCAGCAGTCTAAGTACCCTTGTCCTGCATTTTAGAACTGATCTGCAAAGTTAACTTTTAAGATTAATAATTAAAGTGCTTCACGCAAGGAAGTACACAGAAGACACCATGCACGGTGTACAACAGATTTTATTAATCCTATAAAGACCAAAACTGTGCTATGTACTTGTGTGCCATCTGCTGAACCTCATCTACCTACTAACTTTAGACACATGTACAAATCACAGCTTTATAGAATGCACTATAGCATGGTAGTTAAAGGGAATGTTTGGTTTTTCTGCTGGAATTTCAGGAAAGGGGACAGTAAAGACAGCTTTTACATAAGGTGTAAGTTCTGATGCATGAAACTGCACAGTGAAGAAAACAGAAGTTTTTTTGCAGATGCTACAGAGTCTCAAAGTTACTCACCGCTGATCTGAATTGAAGCTATGACCATGCCATTATTATTCCTATTCTTATCACCTTCATGACCATCTGTAAGGTTTTCACAGAATGAATCTACATAGAAGTTGTAGGTGAGAATGTGAATAAGAAACATTTTCTTCCTTTCCTCTGTGAGTGTGGCATAGAACCATGGTATAATTTATCAAAAAAAACCTTATGGGAAAGCTAAGAGAAAAATCTATTTACTGAGTCAAAATTTTTGATAATAAGACTAGATTTTCACTCTGTCTCTAGAGAGAAAACTCTCCATATTAATTTACTAATACCCTAAATGTTGCAATCACTCTGAACATTAAATTTTGGAAGACACTCTAAGAATTATATTTAAAAAAAATAGATATTGTCTGGTGTTGATAGATTTATATTCTATTAAATATGAATATAGCTAGAAGAGCATTCCAAAGGAAAGAATGGAAAACATGGAGAAATTAATCCATACAAACCAGAAGGAAACGAGAAATGAGTTCTGCTTCCTGGTTCTAAAAGCTGACTCAGTTGCCATTCATCACTGAAGTGTCTACTAACTATACCATGGTAATGACATTAATGAGGATTCTCCCATCTATATTTAATCATGAAGGAATGGGATTTTTCCCTCCTAGGGGTTGGTGTAGCATGTCCGTCTGCTGGCACCACCTCCTACTGGGCTGCAAGGCCAGGTGCACTCAGGGAAGAGAACGGCCACTGGAGTAGTTAAGAGAACATGGGCAAGAGGGACCAAGAAATACTCAAGAAAGTCATGTGAAGTTACTGAGGATTCAGATAGCAGAACTCTTGTGATGGCATAGTGTGTAGGACAAAAAACCTTAGGAAAACAGGCTTCATTAATCCCACGTTTGCAGAAAAAGGTGTATTCTATTTGACCAAACCTCTCTGTAATCAATAAGCAATTCATTCTGTTACAAACCGAACACTGTAGGGAAGTCATCTGGGTAAAGCTTTTTAGAAGCTGATTTCTAGAGGTGAAGGTTGTCTGTGTGTGTTTAAGTATTATTTATTTCTTATTTTCTCTGTTGGTAGTTTTTTTCTAAATTAGACTTAGGAAAAAAATATTTAAAACCAAACCACAGTCCTTGTGATCCCTCAGATGTACTGTAAAGTAATATTGGAAACTCTAAACATGCTATTTTTAACGTGTTTATTTATACATATTCAATATTGATGGGAAAAGCAACTTACAGGTAGACAGAAATCTGAAAAGTCACAAGTAGCCTTTACAAAACTGGCAAGGATATGCTTCTGGAGAGAAGACAACTTGCTTGAGCAAAACTAGTGGTAGCTCCTCATGTTCCCCTTTCCACTGGTGTATTTTACTTTAATAGTCTGATTCTGATAAATGCTCAGGCCTACTTTATTTGAGAGAAAATGAGAATTTTCCTTTCAAATGCTTACAAAAATGAGTCTCTCTAGCCTGTGGCCCTTAGGAGTGGAGAACTGCTCCGATTTCAGGCAGAGCTTTATTATGGAAATCTCTCAAGTGAATGGAAAGCAGCCCACACAGTGTATAATCACTGCTTGTGAGTTTCCTCTGTGGGTTATTAAGATTAAAATGATTAGGTTACTGACTGTGTGCTAGGAACAATTGTTCATTTAGCTATGCATAAATTGTTTCAAAGGTGTGAATAGGTCTTGTTGCTGATTCAAACATTTTGCATAAAAATGTCATTAGAAAGACACCCTGTTGTGGTGTTATGGGATAATAATTTCAGTAATAGAAATGTGAACTCTGTTATATGCAACATAAAAGCTTGTTACCCTGTAGAGTCCACAGAAAGTGAGACTGTCACAACTCCCTTGTATATTGTTGCCCTTTTATTGATGGAGAAACACTAGCTAGAGGTAGGTACTAAATTATCCTGTTAGCTCTGCCCCATTATCTTGTATACTTCCTGTTGGAACTGAAAATATCTTGAAACATAAATTTATACAGTAGCATTAAAAAACTTCAAACTCAATCTGTTTCTTCATGGATGAACTAAGTGTTCATATGTATTTTGTACTTAATAGTCTGCAAAAATATCCTAAAAAGCCAAAAGTGGGATGTAGACCATTTATAGTTCCTGTATTTGAAATCAAAGTTCTTAGAACACCTGAAAAAAGTTGTGTTAAATGCACTGTATTTTATGATCTAATTTTTTGTGAGCTGTATTGATCAAAACTATTCTGGCAGCAGAAATGGAACAACAGAGTAATAGTCAAGCTACTTTATGCAACCAAATAATAGCAGGGAGTAGTAAATGGAAAGCAAGACAGAGAGCACCAGAGAGATCACATAAAATGTGGCATTGCAGAATATTAAATCCACTGCAGATAACCAGTGACATATGAACAAAATTAAAATAGGCAGTCTGAAGCTGCAAGCTGGGAAACATAAATTTGTATCTCAGTAATGTTTCCCTAATGGATAGTTCCAATGCATGATGGGGATTTATTTTTAAATAATGTTATTTCACTGCTAACTGACCTTCCTGTCCAGTTCAATTTGCATAAGGAATTGAGATGCTTAAAAGGTATGATGTTTGGAGGAAAGAGAATTTTTGCAAAATCACTCTGAAAACAAGGATAAGAACAAGACTTGCTTTGTTTTGATTCGTAGAAGTATTATGATAAACGAAATTTCTAAAATAGGAGCACAGAAACCCAATTCTATTTAAATGAAATTCTTAGATCATACCACATCCCCAAGCTTGGAGTGACCTGCTTTTTGTCTCAGTCTTGTGCTCCTGTGAAGCATTAGAGGCTTTAATTGTGCTTTGGGCAAATGCAAGCATCCACCCACGCAGAGCTTATTTCAAGTCAGGGGCCTAACACTAGATTAACTATATTGGAGCATAAATAATGCACCTGTCAACTGCACAAAATAGAACTAAAGAACAGACAGTTCCTCAGAGTAAGTGATGTGGGGCAGTGTGCTAGTAATGCCAAGGCTTTGGCCACTGGTTAGGGTAGACTGTGATCTTACTCAGGTGTAGGCAATAATTACATTGGAAGTAATTACTAACATAATTATACTTCGTGCTTGCTTTACAGTAGCTCTTGTTTCCCACAGATGTAGTGCAGGACCCTCCTGTTAAAAAAAAACCAAAACATTTATAATAGTGTGTCATGTGGTCATAGTGTGTTGATTCTGCTTCATTCTGCTTACCATCGTTAGTGCTTGATAACATGAAAACTTGTTCATGTATCTGACATTTTATCATATATTAAGTCAGCCCATACAGTCATACTATGCTTATGCTAGTAAATTAAACAATGTCAGGCAACATTTGTCATACCAGTATTTGGTTGTTTACATTGTTCAACTATTAGTAAAAGCCTTTTTTCAGTTTTGGCCTGTCCCCTAAATAATTCTGGGGTACAATTTGGGAGTTATCACAATCCAATGACTATTTCCAGTAGTCATTTTGGATATTGTCAGTGTGTTCTACAAAGAAAGGTGGTTTAGCAGTATGGGCACCAGCCTTTCTAGGTTAGTTGGCTTCAGTGCTGGAAAAAGGTCAGAAGCATGTTTAATTTATTAATGCTGAAATTGCTTCACGGTCTGGTAGTACCTCATAGCTGTAATAGCAACTGGCAACTCTGGGGCTGGGGAAAGAAACAGCTTCCAAGAAAGCTTTTGAGCTGTAAATGACCATATGAGCAGATGCTATTCTTTTAGGCCAGACTTAAATCAAATTATTCAGAAATGGCTTAATTTTGATTTTCACTTTGCTTTGCAATAGTCTAGAAGATTTCTCCTGTATGTCTCCTTGTTGCTGATAGTTAACCTACTAACTTTTAGCTCCTACACTTCATCTTAGAGCTCCAGATATTGATTCACAGAGCATGATTTACACAATTAGTCAGGCTCTACTTGGCTTTTACCATGGCAATTTGCTTGTTCTCCACTATGGCCTGATTACATCAGAATTATTGTTCTACGGACACAAGGCACACATAATGACAGCATGGACATGCTATGCAGACATTTTGGAATTTTCGTTTGTGTTAACCCTAGGTGGATGAAGATAAAGTTGTAAAAATAATAATAACAATTACAATTACAATNGGATGACATCAGTCCCAGAGGGTGGGGGGAATGAGGTTTCCCACCCTGAGAAGTGTGTGAAGGTGGTTCCCAGTGGAGCTGCAGATAAGGCAAGGCTCCAACATCCCTGTGAATCCTCTGTTTCTCTTCTGCCACATTGCTGCCAGAATGTGTGTTCTGGGAGAGGGCCTGAAGCTTCCTTCTGATGTGCATTCTGGCTGGAGGGCTGCAGGAGAGCCGTACTGGGAGACCATAGTAGGGTGAGGGAAAGTATAACCCAAGCCTTGCCTGGTAAATACACATTTGAGAGTTCTTCCTAGTTTCCTAATCATGTACACATCTTCTGATTCTGTCCTTTTTCTTGGCCATTATGGAGTCTAGTTATTTTATGACATGATCAACAAAAATCTCAATAGAGAATATTCAACAGAGAAAAAAGACAGGAGACATTGTGTCTGGGGGAATTTTTAGCCCAGATACACATCCCTTTTCATACGCTTCTGAATATCACTATGAAATTGCTATTAAATAAGGCAATGGCTTCTTTTCCCATTAAACAAGAACAAATGGGAAAATATTTTCACAAGAGTGACCTACTGATTACCAATCTGAAATGTATGTTCCAAGTTCATTTTCTAGATTTATTATTTTATGCCAAAATTGATTTGGACAAAAAACATAGTAATCACCTAATATGTGGTTAGCAATTTTCCATCTCATTACACAAACCTTGTATCTTATTATCCATTTAAATGAATACCTGTTAAATGAACAGACCTGTACAATGCAAACAATTTTTCGATCCATCAAGCCAAAACAAATAGAGGACTCCAATAAAGTCTTTACAACATTATACCTCACAATAGAATGCAATAAAAATGGGATTTATCAGTGTAGTACATCAGCTAAATGAATATAGAACTTTGTAACAGAATCAAAATTACTGTTTGGGATGTCACATGATTGTACTATACCCCAAATCTTTCAAAACATCAATGAGCTCTGAGGAGGAATTCTGTGTCATCCAGATAAGATCTTTGAATATTTGTCACCATAGTGCTCATAAAAGTGACACTATTAATGCTGGCTGCAAATAAACTTGATACCAGACATGCAATGGTCTAATGGTCTACCCTATGATGACCCGATTGCTGGATGCGGGGAAGACAGTGTATATAATATATCTGGACCTTAGAAAAGTATTTGACACTGTCCCCCACAGAATTCTCATGAAAAAACTGGCTGCTCATGGCCTGGATGAGCGTACGATCTGCTGGATCGAGCACTGGCTGGAAGGACGATCCCAAAGGGTGGTGCTCAATGGATTTAAATCCAGCTGGTGGCTGGTCACAAGTGGTGTTCC
>VZTM01023011.1:1011-12283 GCA_013400555.1 Jacana jacana | reverse complement strand
ACTATGCATTACACTGTTAGCTCCAGTGCAGAGGTGTCAGATTTATAGGTCACTTGACAAATGAGATTTGGATTAAAATAACATCTGTAAGTTTGTAATTCCAGACTATGTAGTCTGAACCAGTTTGAGGAAAACAATGACACTGGTTACTTCTTACTGCACAAGATCATAATTTTGGAGAAACACAGGAAATGCTGGTTTGAAGCACTGGGTGTTGAGTTAACAACTCATTGCATGCTCCACTTCTTCCCTCCTCTCTGGAAATAAATACTTTAGCCTGTGTTATTAATGGGAACACAAAGCTGCCTTTTCCCTGGCCTAAGGCACTGAAGATTTTATTTCCTGCAGTAATGACTTCAGTGAACTCTTGAATGTGCTGTGATGTAGTAGGTCACAGATACACAGTCTGTTTTCTTCCTTATTTTACACAGATCGATAGTAGTACTAGTCAAGTTTGTGTCTAATTTTAGTTTTAAAGAAGTTAGTTAGCTACTACTTTTAAAAAATTTGTTTTTTCAACTCTTCGAAAAGACATATATTTGGTTGAGGCCAAATACTGAGCTCTGGTGAGTCAAAGAGGCATAAGTGTGCAAAGGTGACAATTCAGAGCCTTTCAGAATTTACTGTATTAAAGTAATTTTTAAAATTGTAACTGTACTCTTAGTAATAGGTGATAAACAGAAATGGGGTAAAGGGTCATACTTAGACTAGTTAAATAGTCTCTTCCTCTTTAACTAAATAGTCTCTTCCTCTTTTATTTGTGTTTGTAAGGTATAAATACTCTTTAAGTCTGGTTTTGAAGAGAGCTACCTTACACCGAAGAGGAATGCTTTGGACAGTATTATTAATCTTAAGTGCTTTTAACTGTTAGGGCTGGAACCACTAGCCCAACTGAGGCAAGACTGTCACAGCTTCAGGCTTCCAGCCTAACTGGTAGCAAAAGCTACCCACTCATGGTCTTGGACACACAGGTGTGTGTGCAAATGTGCACACAAAACAGGACCTGGCCAGAATTCCCATAGTCCTCTACTAGCCCTTAGAAAGATGCACATAAACACATGGTTCTTGCTCCTAGAGACCTACAGACCTTCTGGGTTTTTTTTCTGGCAGCTGGCTGGTACTCTTCTGGTGCCTAGTTAGATGACAAGTTTAGGTCAAAATGTAGGTAGCCATAGCTAATTTCTCTTGTGGTCTCTCCCTTAAATACCCACACCCTTTCCTAGCTCCTTCCCAGGCCATTTCACCTCCTCACTGGCTAGTGCAGCTTGTTCCACTGGTACATCTGCACCTTTTCCAGTCACTGGCACCATAAGCACATTGGCTTGCACTTGTTTCTGTATACTCCGTTCTCTTTGGCTGTTTGCATCTGTACTTATGGGTCCTCTGGCCTGTGGTCCCAGCCTCAGTGCTGGCAGCCAAACCCTCACTTGTTCCACTTGGGACCTCAAGTCATAATGGTCACCACTTCAGTTGCTGGAGGCATGCTTAAGTCCTCTCACTCTGGTGCCTCTAGGTGCTGGTGCCCAAGGACACATGGGCCCTCCAGCCTGAGGCCTGACTGTAATTGCTAGTATATATACGCACCTTCACACTGAATAGAGCATACCTCACTGAGGAAAACAGTGAAAAATTAAATTTAATGAGAAAATACAACAGAACATGCTGATCAGGTGAAGGGCACAGAAGGGTAGATGTATGAACCAGCCAACTGCTTAGATGTGTAGGGCCCTTTTTATTTGCTTATCCCTTTATTTTCCCCTACTTGTTCTTCCCCAGATCACATAGATTCCCCCCCACTTCTCTTTTCCTTTGGTTCTTCCCCAAAACACCCCATGATAAGTCTTGTGCAATCTTAAAATATTCTTCATCTGCATTCCATACCTGTATGCAGAAAAGCCCCTCAGTCTGAAAGGTGCTTAGTGGATTTAACAGATGATCCTGGGAGGTGCCTCAGAAAGTATCCTTTCCTCTGAGTCCTAAATTTGAGTTCCCTCCTGCTGCTGCGTCTCTCTGCACCTCTGGGCTGATGGTTCCTGTTAAGGATTCAGGGTAACCTAGGGCAGAGTATTACTTGCAAACACCTCTTCACTTGCCCTGTCTCTGTGCGCCTTTGAGGGTGTGCAGACAAGGTTTCATTGCATAATGTAATGGGAATTAGTGGAAGCCTTTCATTTGTTGTTTAAATCTCATGGGCCTTTCTTTATAATTTAAAATAAATGGACAGTTATGTGAATTCACGTGCCTTGCTCTATGTTACAGTCAAAGTTTCCTCCTTACTTATTTTTCGACCATTTAGTGCTAACATATTTGTGCAAGAAAAGACTGCTAAACTGAAAAGAGGTAAGGACATTCAGTAAAACCAGCTGACTAATTTCTTTTTACTTTTCTATCCAAAATTGCTGCTGGGTTTTTTGGTGTTTGTTTTTGTTTGTTTGTTTGTTTTTGTTTGGTTGGTTGGTTTTAGTTTGTTTTGGTTTTTTTTTTTATCTGGGCTGAGTGCTCTGATACAGGGAAGTGGAGGTGAAGAAGCAGTAGAACGAGTTCAATTGTTTTAAGAGACGCAAAGGGCATTTTATAGTTTACACAAGTGCCTTGTGATTTTTGGTTCTATAAGTACATGCTGACCTCAACTTGATTATGTGCATCATGTCAAGGGTGGTAAGGATACAAGAAGTGACCTAATAAACAATTGGTGGTATAGAACAAAAGTAAGTCTTGGTCAATAACTCATGGAGTTTGATGTGCTTATATTGATAAACTAATTAAACAAATCTGTCTGTGTTCCTCAAGCCTAATGTGCCCCTGTTATGATTAGTTTTATAGAAAGGAGCATTTCAACATTGAATGAAGTTAAATGGTAAAAGAATAAGGTAGTCACGAAACTCTAAGTGCTTCCATTTCTAGTCACAGAGTGGTTTCAAGGAAAGGAGGCTTTCTTTGCACACCTGCAGTCATTCAGTGCATAGGCCTCTTGTGGTCAATGTTGATTGCTGCTTGTCTATAGCTGAACAACAAATAATTTAGGATGGTGTAACCTTCTGTGATTTAATATTATGCTTTTTGCCAGGGTTGGCACAAAGATACATCTTCTGATAGTGACAGTAATTATAGCACAGCTGTAGTTGAGGGTCTTTCAGAATTTTCCATTATAAACCCCAATAGCAGGTTTACAACTCAGATGTAAAAAATGTTTTCACTGCTTCCTGGGCATACAGTAGCCATGAGGGGGTAAAGTGAACTAAATTGAATGCCCTCCTCCCCCAAAATCATATTGAGGTTTTCTTAATCTTTGAACATTGCATCCTTTGTAGTATGCTTATATTGGCTACATCTTTTGAATGCTTGTAGTCAGGCAAAAGTGGATCTAATATCCTTTGCTTTTGTGCAAGACATAGGGAGAAGTGCTCTTTTAATCAGATTTAGATAGTGTTAGTTACTACACTTCAACTGGAAGGTATTTCCTTTCACATTCTCTTTCAAATGTGTTAAAGTAATTCATTTTAAATTGGAAAAAAGAATTTAAATTGGAGAGATGTGGATTTGATGGATGAACCACTCAGTAGATAAGGAGTTGTCTGTATGGTTGCACTGAAAGAATTGCAGTCAACAAGTCAATGGAGTAGAGACCGGTGACGAATGGTGTTCCCATGGCCCAGAAAGCCAACCATATCCTGGCATACATAAAACAAGCATGGCCAGCAGATCCAGGGAGGTGATTCTGTCCCTATACTCAGAGAATCATAAAATCATTTTGTTTGAAAGAGACCCTTGGGATCATCAAGTCCAACCATCACTTTACTCTGGTGAGACCCCACCTGGAGTGTCCGCCTGTGGAGTCCTCAGAACAAGAAGGATGTGAACCTGTTGGAGCAAGTCCAGAGGAGGGCCATGATCAAAGGGCTGGAACCCCTCTCCTGTGAAGACAGGCTAAGAGAGTTGGGGTTGTTCAGTCTGGAGAAGTCTCAGGGAGGACCTTATAGTGGCCTTTCAGCACCTAAAGGGGACCTACAGGAGAGATGGGGAGGGACTCTTCGTGATGGAGTGTATTGATAGGATGAGGGGTAGCGGTTTTAAACTGAAAGAGGGGAGATTTAGATTAGATATTAGGAAGAAATTTTCTCACTATGAGGGTGGTGAGACTGTTGTGGTTTTGACCAATCAGAAAGACAGATGATGACACCTCCCTCCCCTGCCTAAGAAAAAGAGGAGAGGAAAGAATTAAAGGGATTTAGGAGTTTAGGAAAAAACTAAACTAATGAAAATATAAATAATAATAATAATGTAATAACAAAAAATTAAAAAGAAAAAAGGAAAAAAGTATACAGTATGTACAAAACCGTATCAAGTTTCCAGGATTATGATCATGTCACCAGCAGCATCAGGAAAAGTCACTGGACTCAGTGACCAACAGGACTGGATTGCAGAAATGGAGTCAGGGATGCTCAGACCAGGATCAGAGGCAGACGGACAGACAGGGTCCTCCTCAGACATCGGCCATTGAAGGAAGAGAGTTAACCCTTTGATCCTTCAGCTTTTATACTGAGCATGATGCGGATGGGATGGAATGGTCAGTTTTGGGTCACCTGTCCTGGCCGTTCCTCCCTAAAAGTGTGACCCCTTGACACTTTTAGACTTCTGACCTTCCAATGGGGGAAATAACAAAATTCCCTGACCTTGGTTATTATAGCAGTGAGTGTAAGCAAGGGCCTCTCAGCACACCATCCCTTGGTATAATCAGGTCTTATCAGTGTGAGAGTGAACAGTTTCTGAACCAATGTGCTGTTTATTTCAGAATTTAGTTAGAAGAGGCCCGGCTAAAAAAGTGAAATTACTGAACAGAAAATTGATTTGTTTTACCTCACATCAGAGCAGAGACATTGGCAGAGGTTGCCTAGGGAGTCTGTGTATGCCCCCCTCCCTGGAGGTGTTCAAGGCCAGGTTGGATCCGGCTTTGAGTAACCTGGTCTAGTGGAAAGTGCTCCTGCCCATGGCAGGGGGGTTAGAACCAGAAGATATTCCAACCTAAACCATTCTAAGATTCTACAATTTTGAGTTTCAGGATAAACTAAGACAGGCCTATTGAAATCCTTGGCTATTGCAGTTTAACCTATTTTCCATAAGAAAAAACCATGAAGAGCATTCAGCTGGTCAGTTGCTATGTGTCAATTTCTTAAGTTATTCAGGTCTTTATTTACTAGTTGATACTGTAAAGCAGTATTTTGTTATTAGCCTTCATCTGACAGTGTTGTTAATTAGTTAATATCAAGGCACTTCAGGGATTTTCTGTTACAGGAATTACAGTGAGTCATAAGATGTCTAAGAAGCCTGTGAGTACTCCAGTGATACATTAACTCTTTCTTCAAAGAAGAAATTGTGCAATCTGGGACTGGTTTTATATAGTTCTAAAACTTTATGATAATTATGTTCATTGTGTTTTTCTTTTCAGATAAAAAAGCTTGTATATGTTTACCTGATGCGTTATGCAGAAGAACAGCAAGATCTAGCATTATTGTCCATCAGTACTTTCCAGCGTGCTTTAAAAGTGAGTGACTGCTAAACAATATTTCGTAGACAGCTCTGAGTGGGTATCACAGAAATTAAAATATCTGTATAGGGGTAGTCTGGTAAACTAAAACATGTAAATGTCTGCATTGTTTCAAGTTATGTCATTGACATAATTTTTTGTGCTATCTCAAACCTCATCAAGCAGCTAAGCCTGCATAAAGTAAAATTACTTCCCTAATGAAAAGCAGCAGGTTAGTGCTCTGAAATTTTCATGTCTGGCCTTTAATTTCTGGAATTACTTTTCTCTTTCCAACATAGCTTACGTATGTCAAAAGAAGACCTTATTCTTACCCTGAACTACCTAGGTTCCTTTTTAGTTTGTGTAAAACATCTTTGTGTACAACAGAATTGGAACATAAGCAATATAGTAATTACTAAATTAAAATACTCAATATGTTGCACATGCTACTTTTTGTCTAGTGCTTTTAGTAAAAAAAGGCATTTTTTGCTTTTCCAGTTCAAATTCAGATCACAATGGGGAATTGAATTAAAGAAAAAAAATTGTGATTGCCTTTGAAGTGTTACTGTGGGGAAAAGAAAGATTTATTATGTCTCTGTACTTAAATTTGTTTGTTGTTTTTTTTTTTTTTATATTAAGAGAAGGTTGGGTTTTTGTTCATACTCTTCTTCTAAGGCTACTGCAGGTTCATAATTAATTTTGTCACTTGTTGGAAAATGTTGCGATTGGAGCACCAGAGGTGCCACTGTAGGAGCATTCCACAAGTGACAAGAGCTCTCTACCCTTTTCTGTACAGCTTTTATCTCTGTCACGTGTACTACCCTTACTGTCTATGATGGCCATGAACAGCTGAAATTCAAATGGCTTTGTATCCTATGCTTTTACTTCAGTATGTATACAGCAAACAATTCTCATGGCATAACTTTTTAAAAAAGCTGTGGAAAGTGGGAACAAAAGTAGAGGGAATAACTCAAATGTGACAGTGAGTAACTTAAAGAAGTGGCAGCGTGGCAAGGAAAAAGACTCCAAGCTAGCTGAGATTTTCAGCAACTAAGGAAATCACTAAGCCAGCTGAGGAAGATCAGTGGATGTAATTGATTCTTTCTGTTCACTTTTCTTAATATTTTGTTTATGGTTTTGTAATGAAGTTCATAGTCTGGCTTTATGTGCAGAGATTTTTGCCTCCCTATTTAGAAAGAACTTTTTAGGGTATTTTAAACTTCTGTCATTGGAGATGAGCATTGCAAACTTTGATTAGAAGTTGTTTTTCTAAATTGTGTTAAATTAAGTATAGTCAGGATCCAGATACTTGCTGCGCTGAAGCTGCTAAAATGTAGTAATTTTGACATCTTAGATTAACTGACTATTAAGTGACACCAGTCTGAAACTGTGTTGCCAAAGCTTAGTCCTTGAGAGAAATGTTGTCTAGGAAGTGCCCTTCTGGCTGCAATTTTAGTTTGCTAGATTTTAGAGGATTTAGTACTCGATTAAGCAACATTTCTCCCATATGTCCCAAGTTCATGATTAATGGGCAAAGCTTATATAACAATTCCTCCAAATCCAGATGTTTTGTGCTATTGCTGAATTTCCAAGTTATTTACCTTTAGCTTAATATTTTGACATGTTCTTAAGAAAATTCTTGTTATAGGCTTCAGCTTATATCTTGTGGTATAGCATAAAATGGATGTGCTATCAAGAACTTCAGTGGCGTTGATGCAACTGAGAACCACACTTTTATTTGGGAGTTCTTATATTTAAGTAATAAAACTGAGCTAGGTGTGTTTTTCAGAATATCTGTATTGCACTTGGATTGCAGAAAATGTTTCAGATCATAAGATAAAATATTAGTTTGTTTTTATCCACCATTCCCATACCTTGCTTGGGAACATGAAGTATGTTAATGTTTTCCTTTGCCAGATTTCCAGATTTTCATGATGCTTCAGCGTTCTCTTTATTACTTTCTTTTACTTTTTTGGTTGTTGAAAGTTTCTTGTGTGACATTTGGCACTTTTCCTTACTGCTGTGGCTTTAGCTTGCAAGCCTGACTGATAGAGAGGTTTACGTGATGAAATGTGCAGTTACTAATTAGTAACTTTTATTAAATTTATATAATTTTTTTTTTAAATTTTATATAATTTATAATATTAAATTACACTGCAGAGAACTTAATGATCCATTTCTGCACTGTCTTATTTTATTTCTCCCCTTTTCTCTCATTCTTTAGGATCCTAATCAGTTAATCCGTGCAAGCGCTTTAAGAGTTTTATCCAGTATCCGTGTCCCAATTATTGTTCCCATTATGATGCTTGCCATTAAGGAAGCCTCTTCTGATTTATCTCCTTATGTGAGGAAGAATGCAGCCCATGCAATCCAAAAACTGTACAGGTAAGTGATTCTGACAAATACTGAAGGGCAATTTTAAGATAGTTACGGTACGCTTTTTAAGACTACTGGTTGGCATGTCTCAGATATATCAGATGCATTTCTTAAAAAGCATAAAGCGTGTATAGGCGTTCTATTACTCAACTGATTTGATTGGATTTCAGGCAAGTCTCTTTTTTGCTAGAATAAAGGGGTAACTATGAAGAGATACAAAAGATATACAAGGTTTTTTAGTATACCAGTTATCGTCATTTGTGTGGCAACTCTTTTGATGAGTATTCTGGAATCAAACATTTCCATGTTTAGCAGCTTTATATGTTATCCTGAAGGCTTTTGCTGTAGCTTGCAGTACAAGTGACAA
Organism: Jacana jacana; assembly: GCA_013400555.1. NCBI lineage: Eukaryota > Metazoa > Chordata > Aves > Charadriiformes > Jacanidae > Jacana > Jacana jacana. The sequence continues at coordinate 4,016 of VZTM01023011.1, read as the reverse complement.
ATGACCACTACCTCGTATAAATTTTATTTGCACAAATCCAAGTCTTCCTCTTCCCTCTTCAGAAAATCTAGTTGTGGAAGAGCTCTTATTAAGAGATGGGTACTGGTTTACACAGGCGTGGACAGCAGAACCCATACCTTTCCAAAACAAACCCATACCTTTCCAGGCATTTATTCTACTACGTAGTTCCCTTTTATTTTGCTTATGCCAAAAAGAGAAGGGTAAGAGGTGGTAGGAGTTCCAGATTGAGTAGCGTGAGGCTGCTGCAGTTCCATGCCCCTAGGCAGACCAAGCAGTAGCAAGACTGAGCATGTATTCCTAATGGGCAGAGACACACACACAGACAAGCGCACCAACAACCTTGTCCTGTGCACCACTGATCAGGATGCAGGCCCGCTGGTGGACCTGTATATGTAGAATGTAAGTCTCCCCAGTAACGATGCTTGATGCTCAGTCTTTCCAGTAACTGGCATTGGATTCCCAGACTCTCCAGTCACTGGCAGTGACATACAGAAGTGCACAATGCTTGCGACCCCAGTGCACTTGCTGTTACAAACCCCCTCAGTCAGAAACACACATGGCCCTACACTTTCACTCAAACACTCTGAATCCCACAGTAGCTGGGTTTAGACACTTGTATTATGCAGAGCCTGGCCCTTATATCCCATCATCTCCCAGTTGTCTCCCACTGGGTGGAGAGGAAGAGTAGAGAAAACGGAGACTGAGACACAAATGGTTATCACACAAATGGTGACCTGCAGACCTTACTATCTCTCCAACAGAGTGCCCTGGTCCCTCTGGTGGTCAAAAGCTCCAGTTTTCTCACTCAGCGACATATATATGTGTTCACCCCAGACCTACAGCTCCACTTCAATACTTGGCTTCTTAAACCACATAATCTGGTTTGTTATTCTCTAGCAATCACACACTGACATATGTACTTGCTATAGTTGCTGCTACTGGAACTACCTGGGTCCCTACAACACATGGCCTGACTCAGTTGCTGGAGCTTAGACCTCCATAGCACACAGAAGGGACTGTCTCACCCAAGAAAATAGCTAGTTTTATGTGGTCTGTTCTGTCTTTTCATTAGACTGTGGTCATTGGGTACAGAGCATGGCCAGACAAACATGCTGAGCAACAAAGTATTTACATACAATTAGCTCAAATTTTTGTACCTATCCATCTGTTTTCCTATGCTTGTTCCTCTTGAAATCATCTGGTTTTCTCACTTTCTTTGCCTTTAATTTCTTCCATAAATATCCCACAGAAAGTATTGTACAATCCCAAGATGCTCTTTCTGGCATTGCATATTAAGTCTCTTAGCCCTGTAGCTAGTAACACACCTAAGTCTGAAAGATGCTCTGGAGAGACTCTCTTGGCCATGATACATTCATTTCAGGACCACAAGGCTGTGATGGCTTTTTCATGGCAGCTCTCCAGAGAACCTGGGTAGGATCTCCTACCTTCTATTGATTTGCTAATTTTTTTTTTCTTTCCTGTGCTGAGTACTCTCATGTGATGGCCCTGGGAGTAGCTGGGTCAGGATATTACTGGAGTTTTCCCCACCTATGTACTCCTCTGGGCACAGCCACGCCTTTTATCACTTAAAATCCATTCCCTCTAGTTACATTAAGTCCTTTCCTGCAACTTGAGTAGTTTATTTTTTATTAGCATCTGGTTCCAGCACACGAAAGACTTTTTGGCCTGATTCATTCTTCAAACACAGAATGTCTTTTGATCTCCTGTTAGTATGAAAACTATTTGGAGGAGTTTGGCAGTAATGGTCTGTTGGTGCCAGCAAGGCGCAGCAGTATCTGTACAGCAGGTTACTCATGGAATTTTATCTTAAATTGATGTTTACATTTCTTCTTTTCATGACAATGTTTATTTTACTAGTTAGATTAAAGAGGTGATTGGTGCAAAACTGGAAGATGCTGAAATCTAACTTGATTATTAATAGACAATTTACTTGATTGCTACAAGACAGTTTATCCATCTTTCATCCAATCTCCAGATATGATTGCATCTTCAAATACAATTTGTATTTTTTCTTATCTCTGGTTCATATGGTATCCTGTGCTTATATGATGTCAGTAGTAAGATTTTGAAATCTTGCAAATACCATAAAAAGGAATGTTTTATGGTAAGAAATACAGCACCATGATCTGGAGAAACTGGCTTCACTCCCTTCTAGTTTCCATGAACTCCTGACTGGTGGTAAAATGGACATCCATCTCAAATAGCAAAGGAAAACTAATGGAACTGATGTTCTATAAAGGTTTCCTAAATGCCTTTGAGGACCTGTATATCCTTCAAAAGTTTTCTCTTTGTGCAGACATTCTAAGCATCATAATGCAACCATTCAAACTGCAGTAGCTGCGAATTCAACCTTACCTGGACTAAAATAAGCTTGGTTACTTGTGAGTTGAGTTGTAACCAACAATTGAGCCCTTGGTAGCAGGATTTGGGAGCTGGTTATAGAAAGCATATGAACTGTTATTGTCACGTTTCCAAAATTTACTTACAGATGTCATATCTGGTAGCACTGATTTACTTCAAGAACCCAAGGGGAGAGAGTATAGTTTTCTGAATCACTTGAAGAAGCAGCAGTACTGGGAAGTGGTGAAGAGGCTATGAAATTTACCTGTCCACCGGCAGGTCCAGTTGGCTTGTGTGCAAATAGTCTTTAACAGGCAGTCTCAGTAGATGTTTCAACTGGGATCATGCCTGGTAGATCCACAACTCAGTGATACAGATAATATCAGGTGGCGAGGCTGCCTTTTGGACTATATGTAATGAGCGAGTAGTTTCAGAAGACTCTCTCTGAAGTTGGAATTTTGGAAGGGATGAATTTTTTATGTGAAGATCAGTCAATAGTTTATATGATAGAATCATAGAATGATATGGGCTTGGAAGGAACCTCTGGGGATCATCTTGTCCAAAGCAGGTCCTCCTAGAGCAGGTAGCCCAGGAACTTGTCCAGGCAAATTTTGAATGTCTCC
>VZTM01023007.1:50888-67135 GCA_013400555.1 Jacana jacana | reverse complement strand
AGGAGAGGAGAGGAGAGGAGAGCTTACCAGTAAAAAGTGTGATTTTGTACAGGCTGCATTCACCTAGCAAAATGCCCTTTAATTCCCATGTAAACCCAAACATGAAATTGACCTAGCTGCACCAGAGGAAAGTGTCTTCAATAAATTATTAATAACACTACTTTCAAAAAAAAAATAATACATGAAGGGTTGTGGCAGCTCTAGCTTTAGAAGTCACACCTGGATTAAGATTCCCCTTCCATTAAGTAAGGCAGCTCCATACTGGTTGAGTGGGTACAGTGAGAACCCTCCAGTTAGGGGCTTCAGCTGCAAAACCAGGCAGTGAAAAGGAAGAGCCACTGAGCCACATGTCCCTTTGTGCCAGCCCTGCTGCCTCTTGGTGGAGGGGTGGCTTCTTGCAAGGGCTAATATGCCAGAACCTAAAGAAATGCAAATGTTGTTTTCCTGTAGGAACCATACTTCAATTATCCAAGTGTAAAAACAGATGATACTTCAAAAGAGTGTTTTATTTCTAAGCAAACATCCATCACATTTTCGGCTACTGCTGACACTGGGCTAAATACATCCCTCAGCAAATATATCCTTACATCCCCACATGTATGTTAGTCTTATACCTAACAGGGAATAAAAGCCTGGTAAACATTCCCCATCATACACTACATGTTGTCCCAGTGAGCAACATCTGCTGTACACTAGTACTTGTTCCCAGCAATGTCATAACATTTAGCTGTAGGCATGAGAGGAGACAGTCATGGTGAAAGTGTCAGTCATGTTGGATGCACCAGGAGGATATTAAACCTGTATGAATCTTGTATGTCACACACAAACAGAGAACGGCCCCTTTTCAGGCTTTGTCCCTGGCAATTCAATCTACTACGGCCCTACTCAAAACATCTTCTTTGATGAAATGAAACTCCCAAGGGCATGGGACCCCTTTGTTTTACATTCAGATCATGGACACAAGAAGATGTGTGCTCATATTAAGAGGTGTTCAAGAGCCCCAGCATTGCCTAGGAATATTATCTTGCTCTTTAGAAGCTATGTGAACCAACCACCACAGGCACCCAGGGACTAGACTCCCAAAGCCTGAAGACCACTACAGAGCTCAGAAGTTTGTTGCATTCTACTTTCCATGTACCACAGGAGGACAAACAATACCTGCCAAGAAGGACAGTTCACTTGGATGCCTTAAAGAATTGTACTGTTCTTTCTTGCCTTCTCTAGAGCCAGTGATGGCTCTACTTCACATGGCTAAACCATTAAGACAAAAGTTAACATGGTGAGCTCCTATAACAATGTGTAGTTGCTCCAATTTGAGCTGAAATAGTTGGTCATATTCCCCCCCTTCCCTCCCATATTTCTACCGTGCTATTGGCATTAGAAGCATTAGCTTTGTAGTCACAATTACATGAGAACTAAGTAAACTGCAGAAATTTGTAAACTGTTGCATTGCTAAATTAAATGCTGTTTTAACTAACAGTTAATAGTGTTTACTGCTGTGTAATAGTAATTTTCATTTTTTACTGTATCTAATGACTTTCTGATGACTCAAATTCTCTGTAGGGATACCAAATCATTACATTAAGGATGAGTGATTTTAGTATGCAATGACTGATCAGTACAATAATATGTAGACTCATGCTTCAGCTAGTAAATTAAATCATTTACACCAGAGCGTTTGTCAACCAGAAGAGTTCCATTACACTGCTGCATTCTAATGTAGAGTCTGCTCAAAATAAAACACATGCTATATTAAATCTGTGCTACTTTACATACAAAACTCTTAAGGAGAAAGGGCTTATCATAGGGTAAGGCCATGGAGAAGGACTGGTTTTCACATGGAGTGGTTAAGTCCGGAAATTTTGTCCTTAATTTGGAAAAGCACCATGGGCAACATACAGGTATGAGCCTACTAAGTTTCATTCGGCATCCAAATACCACGTGAACACTTCATTTGGTGCTAATGAGACCTATGGGAGGAAAAATGGCCACAGACAGAGCTTGTGAATGTTCAGATATACATATAGGTGAGCCAGCATCAAGACTTGATACAATCACCACATCATCCCCAGCCATGAAGTTTACTTTGGAATACAAACACTTCACATGTCAGTTGAAATTGAGTGGCAGATCTTTGGTGAATTGCTCATCACGATATTATTTTAAGAGAGTAGATAGATTCTTTGTTTGAATAGGACTTAAAATGCAACCTCTCCCAGCATTTAGCACAGTTTACTCAGGTAGGCTTTGGTTTGGGCTAAATAATTCTTTCGATGACAAAATATTCAGAATAATTGAGAAAATGCTTTAGTGCTTCAGTGTTTTAGGAACTTGCTGGTTTAGTGTTTCACTTGAAACATTAAGGGGCCATTAACATGAAAGTGCAAGAGTTTCCATTCACCATAATTTGAACCAAAAATTCTCTCCTGTTTGGAAAAAATCAGACCCCAAAATCTCAAGGTTATGTATCTCCCAAAGGCCATGCACCGATGTTAAACCATTGACTCCATTGACTTTGACCCAGTCACACTCATATAAATATATGCAATGAATCAGAACGCCAGTTTCCATCAATATACAATAATGCCAGCCAGAAAATACCTGTAGGGATATAATGTTTCCTTGGATGAATTTTCCCTGTTGTCTTGTGACACATCCTGTGACACACTCAGGAGAAAGCCTTGGAGGACAGTAAGAGATGCTGCACCATGTTTGCCAAGTTCATCTCCCAAATGTGCCAGTTTTACTGTGAGAGAAGGACTTTGAACTTGTCATAATGGGAGAACATCATGACAATGGGAAAGGCTTACTTTCTGAACATATTTAAATGCACATGAATACATTGCTTTTCAGGAACTTAATGACTCACTCAATTTTTACCTTTGCCATATCCAGAGCCACAAAACCAGTAGTATTTTGACTTGTGAAATCTTCATTGTGAAAATGCTTTCTCTGCTACTGCATAAGATTTAAGGTTCTCTGGCAAGCACTAAAGAGTCAACTTATCACGACTAATTTACTACTTGGTATGCTTCACTGGAAGGCACTTAATGAACAAGAATCCAAGTCAACAACTCTTTGATGATACTTTAACACCTAATTCAGTGGGCATCTCCTGCACAAAGCAGGATCCATAGCTCTACATGGCCTATCTGAGTATAACATACACTTTCTCCTCAGCAAGACCTTCCATATGACCCTCAAGTGTCACTCAAGTGACATTGGCCCCTTGAACTCTTTGTTGTTGATGTTTGCCTGAGCATCCTTATTAAAAAAAACACAGCAAATGCTTTTGAACATTTTGTTTAAAATATAAGAGTGTTAAAGTGTCCTAATAACCTGGAGGCTTGCCAGTTTGTAGGCAGGCACTAAGTGAGTTTTAGTTTTTGCACAGGAATCAAATATTAGCAAGGGGAATATGAACACATACAAAAAGACTGCTCATCTGGCCAACATCTGGTTTGATGGGGCCATTATTTCAACAAGTACTTACAGGCAGTTTTTTGTTGTTGTTGCTTCCTCCCAGAGCAGCAACAAACTAGTAGTGGAGATTAAAATTTCCATATCATTCACACACACGGAGTCATGCTGTACAAGTTGTCCAGAACTCCTAATACTTCCCCTTCCCTTTTTTTTGTTGTTTGTTTGTTTAAAAACACTATTATATTTAAATAGATGGAAAGCAAAAGTGAGAACAGCTAAAATTGTCACTTTCCAGCACATATTTGCATTACAAGTTATGACAGTGTTTATTACACGTGTTTAAAGAAAGTGCTAGAATGTAAACTTGAAAACACTTCCTCCAGGTGTAGATTGGGAGACGAAATGAGCCATCGTAAGACTTGGTGGCTCTCAGTTTCACAAATGCACACATATTTAGAAGTTCACACTCTGTAATTGTTCATGCTTAGCCTATTGATCTCCATCTGGAAAGGTGTGTCCTTTTCTTCAGCACCAGAAGAGAGGTATTCATCCTGGAATCATTTATGGTGATGGCCAGATTCAAATGCACATACAGTATTTATTGCTGTATGTCCACATGTATCTGTACTTGTTTCCAGAACCACTATTCTCTCTCAAGACAGTGGTATGTACCATTCTAGGTAATGTGGAAGCCATCGCCAGTTCTGTGGCTAAACTGAGCCTGTGATAGATGTGCTCCACTGGATGATATGTATCTACCAGATACAGATCTAGTATGCTGCAAAACTTTCAACAGTCTCAAACAGCCATGCTCTCAATCAACTGCAAGGAAGCAACCAACAACCCTCCACATTAAGAAAAGCATAAAACCCAAAGATAACCAGGTTTATAGACTGCAAACTAGTGACAGAAAGAAGAGCAATGCTGGAGCACATCTGTATGCAAAAATGGAATCTCTATCGCTACCCTGATTAATTTGCTTTTCATGGTATTTCCATTTCTTCCACTTGTAGCACCACCTGTCTTTATGTTGCTTTTCCTTCCTGATGGGGCTGTGACCATTTCTGAGGTTTCCCTAATGCATAAGTCAAAGTTATGGTTGAACTGCCCCAGAAGCAGTTGCATGGTAAGTATGGGCACCCATTTACTACAACCAAGCCATTCCACAGAACCTATGGGCATGAAGGGTAACAAAGGCTGGTCTGTCTTGCCATGAAAGCTCAAGGACTCTCATTTAGATGTGAACTGAAGCTCTTGCCTTCTATCTCAAACTCTCCTGTCATCCAGAGCAAATCCCTCAGCTCATCACAGAGTGATGTAGACCATGTCACACTCCCTGCACATGGTGTGGCCTGGCCATAAGATCTCTGAGGCAGAGGGTCTTCTCACCCCTTGGTTCAATTCTGCTGGGTGCCTACAAACATCTTTCTCCAAAAGAGGCAGGGCTGTGGTTCCAATGCATTTTGGATGGGGAGAAGAGAGACAAAATGAAATGGCACAGTTATTCTTGCCCATTGGTTTCAGACTGTACATAGCTCTGCTTCTGAAGGTGTTGCTGCATCTCTAACTGGTAATAGTCTCAGGTTTAGGGGAGATCTCCATGTTTGTGCTGAGAGGCTTGCATGGGGCAGAAGGTGGGAAGAAGATATGTGCTGCTGCCAAAGAACATGAGAAACTAGTGCAATCTTCCTGCCCCAACTAAGGTAGAGGTGGAGTCTGGAGTCAGCTGGAAACACAAAATCAGGGCAATACAGTGTCAGGTCACTTCAGCAGCAGGAAGGTGATAGCACAGCAGCAGGAAATGAGCTTTGTGACTGTCTCTGCAGACCTGGGTATGGCTCTTTGCTGCAGGGAAGTCTTCTCTCAGGCTAATAGAGGAGGCCCAGAAAGGCCTGGAGGTCAGCTTTTCTTCAATTGCTTTCATACAACTTGCTATCCTTCACTCTCTTGCTGTTCTTTCACCAGGCTGCCTCTGCTTACAGCAACTTTGGTGGCTCCATCAGCGGCCGGCTCTATTTTCTGTACATCCAAGGCAATAATTAGTTCATTATTTCTCATCTCTGATTGACATAGCTCCTATTCCAGCAAAACACAGAACTTGTTTTCGTCACTTTGTGACTTTCTCAAGAAGCCATTAGTGGGCAACATGACACGACGTGAGGTAAATCACACAACAATGCCATAAACACAAGGGCAGGGCCAGATTCAGGGCTCCATCATTGCAGTTTCACTCTGTAGGAACTCTGTTGAAATGAATCTTGTCACATGTAAGACCAGAGTTGCATATTCAGCCCACAGCATGGTCATGAGACACCACAATGGAAGAGCATTCAGTTCTGTTACTAGAGAGCACTTGTGTCATACAACTGGATTTATATTCTGTGAACAAGTAAATATAAGGTAGAATTATATGCACAAAGAGGAACAGAATTGGGGTTTCTATGGAAACTCGGGACTTGTATAGTTAAAATTAACCATATCCTTTATTAATGGAGTTGTGGGGACAAAGAAACGTTGGGGGGTTTTTTATTACTTTATTATGTGTGAACACTTCAGTTCTCTTTCTCTTTTCATCTCTCTCACATGTACGTGTTCATGCACAGTTTTTTACATTACATATATTTTATACACAATGTGTGCTGTGCAGCTTTCCTAGCTCCCAATAATATTAACAAGAGTTACTCATGTAAATCTCCCATTCACTGTTGGGACAATAAACCTCAGAGAGTGTGAAAGCACTGCATTAAACTCATTTTTCTCAGTACTGATACAAATAGAGGACACTAACATCCAGATTAAATGGCACACATAAACCTAAGGACCCACTACCGCTGGATATCATGCATCATGTACTTATCTTTCTGTCATATGCAACACTGAGGGGGAATGTTCTTAACAAAATACATCTGTATTTCCCAGAACAACACATCTTGCTAGGGAGATGGAAGCAGCACCAGCACTTCATGGCATATCATACTAAGTAGAAGTGGGACTGAACGGAGCTTGGATAGAGGACCTCCAAGGAAAGCTTCAATGATGGCAGAACATCATATTAGCGGATCATTACGTGGTGCGTATCCCTAACACTTAATACCAAACCATGAGTAACTGGTGCTGATGGAGGTGCTAGTTTTTAAAAGGAGAATAAAATCACAGTCCTAACCCTTTTTGAGGAGAAATAGTAGTATATTGTATCCATTTTTACAACAGAGTTTGGCCTTAATCCCATCGCTATGTATAAGTCACAGAAAAAACATGCAAAGTCCATTAGTTGCAAAGCAGTGACAAATAAGGAGAAAACTTAGGGACACCATTGTTTCCACCCACAAATGCCTGACAGATAAAACAATAAAAGCTAAGAAATGTGAGGATTTGGGGGCACTGGAGCTGGGAAGGAGACAATTCTTTCCAGTAAAGTTACAGACGTGCTCTTATTATCATAGTAAGTCAGAATGATAGCCTTATTCCACCCCCAAATGGTTTATTTCAGCAGTGGGCATAAAGTGAGCCCTAGTCATACCATCTGCCAAGTACCTTTGGGATCTGAAGGCATGGAAGGATCATTAAAAATGTAAGAAGTTGCTGTTTACATTAATAAAAACACAGGTTCAAAAATTAGGTTGAGAAAGCAACAACATTGTAAACATGCCTTTAAAATGAAAGCCATTTCCTCTTGTAGTGAAAGGCATGGTTTATTTTCATCTGTTAGGATGTGAGTACGCCAAACCTGGCTTCTGCTTCCTCACTCTGCCACTCTCGAGTGGAGTTTGCACCCACAGAAATGAAGCGTGCGTTGCGCATGGGACTGTCTCTGCTCTTTCACCTGAACAGAAATAAAAATAAAGCTCTCCTGCTAACTGTATTTCAACCCCTACACCATTACTTCCAGCATTTTTATAATGAGGGTTGGCTAAAATTGAAGCTTATAATAAGAGTAGACTATTCCTTTTTTAAAGGCTGACCTGCAGTTCTGGTTTACAAACCAAATGACTGCAGTCAGGCATATTAGTGCTTTAACCTTTTTATTACATTACATACATGAAAACAATTAAGGCTGGGATTCTTTCCAATGTATTATCATTTTCTGTTCCCTCTGGCCTTCTTCCATCCATTTCAAAGAATGTACATAGCATCAACTGAACATTCTCTCATGTCTTATTTTTTTGTTTCTTTTCTTCTTAACAACTGTCATGCTTTCAAGATCAGCCAACTATAGAGTATCATGCAACAGCAGCAGCCGGCAGCAGCAGTGGCAAAAACAACAACAAAAAGTTTTGGGGTTTAAAACTCCTCATAAAATTAAATCTGAGATTTAAATTCTCCCTCATATTTTATTGTCTTTTCTTTTCTTTTTCCTGTGGTAAATGGTAATTAGAGTCAATAATCTTTTGCTGAGAGAGCACCTTGTCCTCACAGTGTTTATATCATCATCATCAAAGATCTGCCTTAAGGCCCTGGCATGTTAATAATTTAAGGTGTGCACAGCCTAGTTATAGCAGGAAGCCTAGTTATTGAGTTTGTAAACCAGCTGATGATTTATGGGAACACCTTGCATGAGTCATGCTCATTAAATAAAATACTTCAGTTTAATAAGGAACATGGGGTAAACAGTTCTTCCCGTTACAGGGTGACTGTGCAATTGGAAATTGCTGAGTTTTGTCACCAGCTTCGGCACTGCTATTTTGTCTTAATTCTGATGTCAGGGTCAGCTTGTCCATGTGCATGTGCACGCATGTGCACGTACATACACGTTTCCCCTTCAAGTACAAAGTCTTCCACTCATGCCCTTTTTTTTTCTCCCACCCTCTCTGTCTCTCCCTCTCTCTTCGTACAGCTGTTTCCTAAGGTACCCTCTGATAATGAAAATGTTAAATCTCTCTTTAAAGGGCTACTAATTAAGAAAACAGAAATGTTCACAGAAATAAAATTACAGGGGGAAAAAGAATCAATATATGGTTGTTAAACGTAGCTTGCATTTGAGAGCCATAACCATATTTTACTTTTAAACACTGGAGTTAACTCTGACTCATTAGAAATTCCTTGGGAAATTGAGGCAGTAAAAGCCTTACACATTGGCCTCTTCTCTTTTACCAGAAGCATGCAAGCGTGCTCTGCCCACCTCTTTAGAAATCCTCTGTATCTCCAAGAGGTTTCAGTGGGATGAGGTAAACTGTCAGCATGTACCCTTGGACGGCCAACACACAGACAATAACATCCTCTGCATCAACTACTTCTTATTGTAACTGCATTTTTCAGCTTTTCAGAAGCCGGGGAGCAGTTCCTTAAGGGCAATGAAATCTCCCCTGTTCTCATGGAAGCTGGTGGCACTTGAGCACTGGGAGTGGAAGGAGCCGGTGCAGCCGTGGCTGGAGGCTTCACTAGCCTGGAGGCTGCTCTGGGACAAAATTATCATTGTCTTCACTTTGCGGGGAGGGGGGGAGGTGGGACTCATGGAGTTAAAATATTTCTGTTGAATAAAGGGAGAAACAAACTGAGTAATAGCAGAAAAACTGTACATCTACTCTTCTTGATGGATTTCAGTCTTATCATCCCAAACCAAAAGCAACTCAGCTACATTTAGTTAAACAGATAAACAAACCAGAAATTAGTTTTCAAAAACAAACAGCCAAGTTTTCCCAGCAACTAAGTATTAGCACACATGCCACTGCCCCTTCAATATTGATTTCTGTGTTCTTTATGTTTCTTCTCAGATGTACCTTTCTGTATTCTTTTCACATGGGTGACACAGCTGTAAGTTTAATTTTCTGACTAGTAACTGAACATCTTCAAATACAGACAGCCTGTTAGGCATCATTAATAAATTGGTTAGAGAATATTGGGTCATACCCACCTGCAATGTAACTTTTGGATTTAACAGCACCATGTGAGTGATTCGACTGCCGATTTGTAAGTGATGGCTTGAGTTCTCCCTTTTTTCCAGGAAAAATAAAGCATGACATAACAGGGTACACATACTACTAAGGCCATCTCTTTGAGAAATCTAAATGCTTCCCATTGCTCCTAATATTTGCATTTTGCAATCTTCTGCTTGACACTCGTGCCAGCGTAGGGGAGTATCGTGATCTCATTTTGCAGAGGGAGAAGACAGCATGGAGAACTCCTGGCGACACCCACAAAAAAAATTAAGCACCCAAAGGTGAGGGCTTCAGGCAGGTGCAAAGTCAGAGCCTGTCAGACAGCACTGGCACTGCTGGCCAGATTGCACAAATGATCAGACCAGACAGCAGAAAGACTCAGCAGCCACCACGCTGCAAGGGATGCAGCCACCACGCTGCAAGGGATGCAAACCCACAGCCCTGCTCTGAGGTGTCCACCCAGCATTCAAGGATAGGAAGAGCAATGGTTAGGGCACAGTGGAGCAGGTGAAGGCTCGCTCCGGATTCACTTTTCTCATATTCTGCCCCAGAACAGCCACTATTGGTCATTCTTAGTAACAGTACACTGAGCTGGTCAGACCATTCAGGATTCAGATTGTTCCTCCAGACATGCGCATTGCAGCAGCATCCAGCTGACTTCTTAGTGTGTAAGGGCATTCACCACCAAAACCAAAAGGTTTTTCTGCACAGCAGGCTCACATAGAATTATTCAGCCCTCCTCTCCGCAAAGGCTGCTAGTTGCACACCTGCAGTGGCCCAAAGTGGGTTGCACAGCCCCTTGGCCAAGCTCTGGGACTGCTTTGAAGCCCTGAGCTCCCGCAGCATACACTGAGGTGTCTAACCTGCCGCAGCTGTACTAAATGCACCCTTAGGTGCTTTAGGGTTTCATTTGTCTCCAAGTCAGGTGGCAGCCCAGTGAGGTGTTTGAGAATGTAAATTTTGCAAATAGCAAGAGTTTGGCATGTCCTTCTCACCAAAAATGTTACTGACTCGGAGGCACACAAGGAGGCTGGGGCAGAGCAGAGAGAAAAAATCAGCTTCGTCAAGGCCTGGAATAAGTGCCCTAATTCATAAATTTGTCTTCCGAGAGAGAAATCTTCATAATCTCCCAGCCACAACACTCCTTTCTCCTGGAGGCTATGCAAAGGTGATGTGGGAAGGAAAGACACCAGATCAGGGGAGGAGTATCCTTTCTGCCATTCAGCCATTGTATATGACTGCTTTGGACTCCCTATTTTTGCTCTTCAGCTTTATAAAGTACAGGTTGTGATTGCCTTTTCATAACCACATAAAAGGCAGAAACCAAAATATGTTTCCTTCTTGTCTTTATACCGTACTTGGTGGATGCAAGAATCGTGTCAGCTTCACCTCCGCTGGGCTGACCACCTCCTTTCCCAGCAAGCTGCCAGAAGTTGTATTCAAGTGCCCTTTGCTCTGTGAAGGTGCTGGCTGGTAAAACACATTTCTGATGCTACTTGTGAGTGCTATAGAAATTACCACCAATTTCAGAAAAGCAGTTTTATGGAGTTATTTCTATTAATGTGCTGGTCCAAGGGCATAACAGGGCAAGGGAGTTCATTTAGACAAGGGACTTGGAAGTGCTCCTAAACCTGGTTATACAGACCTAGACTGAAGTATGGTGATCTCAGCTCCATGTGTACTTCTGCCCATCTTGCTTTCATATTATACATAAATAGTTTAGATCCTATGGAAGTCAGTGAGATCTTCAGCTCAAGCTTAACGTTGAGGTGAGCTGAACTGCATCTCTAACTCCCAGCACACTATTCCCCACCACTCTTCACTTTATCCTCCCTAAATGCTAAGGCTCAACACCAAAACTTATGCATTAGTATTTTGAGCACCAGCAGATATTAAGTGTTTCCATTGCAAATGTCAGGGCTCCGCTTCCCTCTTTGTGTCAATGGCAAGAAGTGTGGATGTCCTAATTACTGGCAACAGCCCAACAGAGCAGTAATCTGAACTGCCTCCCTCCCATAACAGTAGTCCCGGCTGCTGTGGGTTCCTGATCCCTGTCATGTAGCAAAACATAATGTCCAACCCTGCCCCATACTAGGAGATTGGAGGGATGATTAGTTCCTGGTCTCTCTCCAGAGTGACACTCTCTTACTGCCTTGTGCCCAGAATAAAGTACTTGTTGGCAAAAGAGGACCAAATTAAGCTGTTTGCATCCTTCTATTTAGAAGTAGTAAAGAACAGCAGAGGAACACATGCCCAAGGTGCACTAATGAGGAGTATTTCCACTACTGGAGGCCAGCAAATGCCTTAAGCCAATCTGATTTGTTACAGGAAAAATTTGTCATTGCTTCTTCCCTTAATGGTAGGTATGGTATGTGGGCAAGTGTCTTCCTTTGGAGATGGGCAACCTGGTAATTATGATTATTTGCACTGGAGTAGCACCTAGAGACTACATCCCTACTGTTCTAATATAAATAGGGAATAATCTATACGACCAACATAAAGGACTTTCAGCGCAAGAATAGAAACACCATGTTTCAGGTCTTGGAGGTTTCAGATGAGTTGACACAATTTTGGATGATCCTTTGAATTGAGGTCAAAATTAGTCACAAGGTGTAGAAACAGGAAGAAGCATGAGTATGGAAAGGAAAACAAAAGAGGAAAAGCTAAATTAAGGACATTAATCTATAAAGTATGTATTGAGTGGAAAAGGATTTGGCAGGATCTGAAAAAATTGTAGATTATATAATGGAAAGGTACCATAACAAGACAGTCTCCTATACATTCACAGGCAAGTTAACGTACCTAAGCAAATTCATCCTCTAATTGGCTTCAGTTAAATGCTCTATTCAGAGTGTCTTTGGGATAATTCAGAGTGCCACTAGGATGCCTGCCAAGTGTAAAGCTTCTGGGAATTAAGCAAAAAGAGTCACAGAAACGTCCTTAATGAAACATTTGGGGAGTAACAAAGAGCACGATGCTTCACCTGGTTTTGAAGGCTGTTTGCAAGGGACAATAGGACTGCAGTCCAATTGAAAATTGAGAAGGAAAAAAAAAAAAAGGAGAGGAAAAAAATAAAAAGAACCTGCTGATGAAACTCTTGGATTCATGAATATGGGAAGAAATAAACCATGGTAACAATGAGTAAGTCCATAAAACACTGCAAATGATATTAAGGACACCATTTATCATATTCTGCCCAAACTGCACAAATCTGTCCAGAAAATTGCAAAATGAGCTCATGCTCAATATAAAGGGAGGAAGGAATTTCAAAAGACTAATATGAAGCAAATGTTAGCTCTGCATCTCCTCATGTCTGATCTGAACCAAAGTCAGCTTGCGTCTGTGCTGGAGCAAACACAGAACTTGACCTAACCTGACTGAATTTTGAAAGCATGGCTCCAGATGAGCAGCCAGCAGGCAGGGTCTAGGTACCTCCAGATAAAAATCTTTCCTTGGCTAACAAGGACAAAGGCACCAAATAATATGCCATCCTAAAACAGTCAGAAATCTTAGTCATAGCCTTCAGTGTTTAACTGGGACATAAAAACAGAGCTGGAGATGTTCCTTTGCAGATAGCAGGGCTCCCACCAGAGATAAGATAACTGAGTGAGTGATTCTGTGACAAATAGCGGGAACATCATACAGAAGAATCAGTGAAACAACATTATATCCCCGAAATTTTTTGGTACGACTGATTGATACCTACGGTAGTTAAACCAGAAAGGTCACCAAGTAAACTGCTGTCTTCTTTTTGCTGTCTTCTTCTGGCTTGGTTTTGGGTGTTTTGATAAGGTGTTGCATGCACAGCACATAGCAATGGATTTACCAATTATTAATCCTACTTTGCATTTCCAGTTATGTTAGAAATAACTATCATAGGGCGTAAGTGGTTCATCTGACCAATTCTCTTTTAATTTATCAGACAAGAACACCATGCCAAGCCTATACTGCAACGTCAAACAGCCTGGCAGATGGCAAATTATAAAGAACTTGATAACAAAAAGGTTTGGTTGATTAAAAAGGTTGATATTTGTCATCGTTAGAATATTATAACACACCTCACAACACTTTATTAGGCTCACTAGTTCAGGGCAAGTAGGCAGAAGGCAAACCACAATCCTGCCAACTTCTTGAGCAAATACAATCAATCCTGAGGTATAGTTACAGGAGAAGGTTATGCCAGGACAAGAGCAACATCCAAAGTTGCCAAATAGCAACCAGCTAAATAGAAGAGATTTCAGCGAGTAAGTATTTCGGAGCCTGACATACTTACAACTATTGTGGTAGTGCCAAAGTCAGATATGAGAAGCCTGCATTACAGGAAGGCCTTCAGGAGGCCCTGGAGCTGCCGGCTGTACCTTGAGGACATCCAAAAGCAGCTGGCATGACTCCTGTGCTGGCAGAAGCAACACATGCCCACCCCGCTGCTGACGACAATAACCAAAATGCAAAGGCGATGCAGATGCCAGGTGTTGCTGAACAGATGCTGGAGGTGAGGAACAGAGCACATGACAGGAAAGTCACAGAGGTGCTCAGGACGTGGCCGCTAACCCAAGCCCTGTGAAGCTGAACAGCCTTTTGGCACCAAGGGGTTTCTGGTCTTCTCCCCCACTCCCTCACCACATGCACAATATGTGCATTCATTTTCAGCATGTGTTTTGGGGGTAGTGGGAAGAGGTCGCTGCTATTTTATCATGTTTACTTTCAGCTTTTTTTCCCTCTTTCCAGAGGTATGGTTTATCAGCAGTGAACAGACACTGACCCCTGCCTTGTGGCAAAGATATAGTCCTCATCTCCCTGGCCCCGTGCAGGAGCTCAGGGCACAAGCTTAGCAGTGCCCCTCTCTGACAACAATATAAAGGGTGGGATCCTCCAAAGGCTGGCAAAAGGCATCAGTTCAGGTGGCAGAAGTGGCAGTATGATGGTTTAAGGTCTGCAAATGAACTTAACATCATTCCTGGACGAAAGAGACAGCAACAGTGATCAGCTATTGCAACAGGGGAAAAAACAGCCACAGAGTTTAGTTATTATTAGTATTTTAAAGGACTCCCTCATAATATGAGATATATAATATAAAAAGTGGAGCACAAGGGGTTTTTTAGAAAAAGAACCCTAAGAAGGAAACCTTATGGTACCCTGTTGCATATGGCCCACTGTTGGGCAAGCACATCCCAGGCACAGACTGGGGACAGTGCTCTTACTCTTAGCCACATCATAACCACAAGACTCACAGGCTGAAGCAAGCTCAGCACAGCTACACCCACAAAAACACAAAGTGCATTGTAAATCACTTTGAATGATCTGCCTAGAGATTTCTGAAGGATTGAGTTGCTCAGGGAAGGAAGGGCAGACAGGGACACAGTTAGCCCAGAAACCTGCAGGAAAAGTGGCTGCCCCAGAGAATTGCTGGGGGCGGGGGGAGCTTTTGTGGTATCCAGCTGGGGGAGCATGCCAGAAACCTGACACATCATGCAGAGTGAACTGCACGGAGCTGCCTATGCTGCAATGAGAATATGGTGTGCAAAGAGAAATGAAAACCCAGCACCACGTGTTTTACAGAGACCTTTCAAACCCAGGAGGTGCAGGGCATGTGGTTGGGAGGTTGGTGTCCTCGCTGCCATGCCTTAGCAGTTAGGGATGTTCCAGCTAGCTAGATTAAAAACCAACACAAGATGCTTGCACTGAGGTCAGGCTCCTAGTTGCAATGCAGACGCACTCGGACTGAAACTAGGGAAATAATTGACACGGGAACGGTAATGAGAAAATCAATTGCTAAGTCAGATATCATTGACTGCAGTGAAAATTCTGCACATGGAGGATTTGTAAGATAAAGACCCAGGTTTTCTTTTAGGCTAGATGAGTTGGTAGCGACACAAGAAAAGATAATGTGGTTAATATTGTTGTCCTTCTTCCCCTGCACTTCCAGCTGGAATTCAAAAGGAGTATGGCATGATGGCTTCCCAGGGTGATCCTTCAGCCAAAGTTTTAGGCTGCAATTCTGTTAATGTTCAAAGATGTGCACGATTAAGACCTTGTGAGACTGGAACATTACACTAACAGTCTGGGCCACTGCACAGTTTCATTAAATTTAACATTAGAGCTAATGTATCGGCAAGAAAACCTACAGCTCAGTGTCACCCCGCATATCTCTGCTTGTAGGTGGGACACTTCACCGCATAAGGCCCACAGTTCTTGTGCTATCATTTGCAGCGGTTTGCAGCTGTACCCAAAGCCTTTAATCAGTTCTCCACTAATTTAGGCAGGGTCCAAAGTGTAAAAAAAGCCACCCTTTCCCCAAAATGAATACTGAGAACACTTAATACCATCATGAGCCATTCACTCTGTTTTGCATGATGTTATCTTCATCGTCTGTCAACAGTACCTACTGAAAGATCGATCGTAATCTTAAAGAAATGTTTATTATTGTCTTGCCTCTCACACCTGCCCCATGGTACTTTGCTCTTTGTCTTGCAGGCAGTAAAAGTGCAGCAAACTACAGCAGAGGCATGCCTTCATCTTACAATGCTGCATTTTTTACTGCAGGATTATGGTGCTAATTAAGGACCGTGTGTACTTCACCACCACCACTTCTTGACTTGGAAGGAGAGTGGAGTATTTCTCCTCCAGGAGCTCCCTCTAGAAATACATCCATAGGCATTTGTGCATGCTCAAGAGAGACGTAACACCAAAAACACCAGCCATGGTTTAAGCCTGGGTATATTTGCGAGTATGAAGTCCTCGGATTAAAATTTTCCCCGGGAAACAAAAGGGCCATGGTGGGGGGAAAATCAGGTGCNGGAGGGTGTCCCGTGCGCGGAGGGTGTCCCGTGCCCAGCGGCAGCACACTCCCACCCCGGGGAGCTCGGCTCCGAGAACCGGCGGCTGGCTGTCGGCAGCATGTCGCGACCAGGAGCACCCCCCTCACCCCGCCCGACACACACACCGGGG
>VZTM01023007.1:32196-50843 GCA_013400555.1 Jacana jacana | reverse complement strand
GAGAACAAAGCGGGGCCGAGCGGGAGGGTGATGGGTGCGGGGAGCAGCGGCCCCGCCGGGTCCGGGGTCATTCCCTGGAGAGGAGCAAACCCCTACCGGGTAGCGGGGGAGATACGGGGAGGGGGGCGGCTGCTACTATTTAAATTGAATCCGCTGTCGTGATTGTCACGGCGCGTAGCTTCGGGGCAACCTGCCCCCTATGAACAGGAGAGAATGTACTTGTTTTCCGCGCGGCGCAAGCGAGCACGGCCGAAGGGGCCAAGGTGGTAGATCGCCCCAAATTAAACATACCCATTTCCCTTCTATTCCTAAAGCCCCTGTACTCAGGCGAAGCGTGCCGCTCCCCCGAAATCAGAGGCAAATTCTAGGGCTGACGTCGTCTTATCGCCGATATATTTTTTTAATTAGGCGGCAGCTAAATGAGGGGTGATGTAGAACATTGTGAATATAATTATCCATTGTGCTGCAGAGAGCTGCTTATAGATTTGAGGGTTTTTTTTCCCTCTCCCTCTCTGAAAACTACCAAGAACCTGGGGAATTCAAATAATCTTCCGATCCCTGTAGGTGGATGGAGCCTGTCAGACCCTGTGCGAGGGCTACTGACAAACACAAAGGAGCAACAATAACTGCACACCACTTACAGCACTGCTAGACTTATTCATTCATCGTAACATAATAATTTTAGATGGTCGTTGAAGAGAAGCATATGTTTCAGGCAGACATCAAAAGAACAACCAGGCATTTAGATAAGACAACTAAAACTCAGTTTTAAAGTTTCAGATCTAATCCTGGGTAAAGACCAAACAAAGACTCAGAGAGCAGAAATTATGTTATTTAAACTGACACCACCTAAATCGGATCCTTTCTTCTGCGATCTCACATAAACACAGTGTGTTCGTCACATCCAGCCAGCTTCATTACAATTTATATTACCATACACTGGCTGTGTGCAGTCAATTCATAATTGTCCAGTTTTTTCTAATTAATCACAAAAGATTTTTGTTTTGCCTACAGCTAGTTCTGGGGTGACTCACAATGGCAAGCCAAAGCTCATACATCAAACACAGACCCTCTTTACTCCAGCCTTCTGCTGGAGGAGGCTGCTGGGCTCCCTTCACCACGCTGCTGCTCAGGGGGCATGCGCAGCCCCGGGCAAGAGAGAGGAGCCCTGCGCTCTGTCCTCTACCGTGTGACTCGTTATTTTTATCTGATGCTTGCAGTTCCCAGCCCAAACCCGACCCAGAGATTTTTGGCAAGATTGCTGAATTCGGAGAGTTTGATTTCCCTCTCCCTCTCTCCTATGCGCGCGCATGCTCCCCTCTCCCGCTCTACCAAGCTGTTCGAGAGCTGTGCGGCTCCAAAGGAAGCGAGCTGGGTCAAATATTGCGTAAATTTCTGCACTATCAATACTTTCTTAATGAGCTCAACGTAACCAGTGGATGTGAGCAGGGAGGCTGAGCCAGCTGCTAGATCTCTCCATCTCCGTCAGCGACAAGGCTGGTTGGTGACATTTGCAATAGGCCAGGTCGCTCATGCCTCCTCCACCCACACTACAAAGAGCAACTACTAAGATGAGGAAATCCTTTTGGCTGCAAGGCAGCTACTTGTGGCAGCAGAAGCTTGCCAACCTGAGCCAGAGGACAGTGATTTGACCTCTATTTCTTGTGCTGCCAGAGGTTTAGGCATGCAGAAGCTGTTCCATGAACAAAGACATGGGGAAACTTAGCTGATAACAGTAGAACAGAATATTCTTTCTCCACACACATTAGAAAAAAAATTCAATTCTTATTAAAAAAAAAAAAAAAACCACAACAACAACAACCACAACCAACCTATTGCTATTTTTTCTCTTTTTTTGTCATTGGCAAAGTTTGTAACACCGAAAGTTAAGCTGGATTCATGTGAAAAGCAGAAAGCAATGGACTCACACTGCCTCTGAAGTGCATTCCAACTTAAGGCCACAAATGTTGTTAATTATGTGGAAGCTTTCTGGTAAGATGCATCTATCGATGCAACCTTCCTTGATCACATTCTGCCCACTGCTGGGTTTGCAAGGAGTCAGCACAGTGGCAAGAGAGGAGCGTTTTATTAATAAACCTTGCATAGAACCCTGTGCTCAGCCTGGGCATTTTGGAGTGAAAATGGCTATGAAGCCAAAGCTGGTTTCCGTACGAGGAAGTGAGGGCAAGCAAATGGCTACCAAGAACAAAATAGTTTTTTAACAGTATGGAGGAGAAAAATGTGGATTTGTATCTGATGGCATGGAGGAAAAGGTATCTCTGATTTATTACAGGAGATTTCAAATGGAGTTGTTTGGGGAAAAGATGTTATCTTTAGAAAGGCTGAAAAAATATGAATAAGCAGAAAGTATGTTTTCATAAACCTACATGTCATGTAGATTAGCTGGCAGCAGACCCCTTTCTCTGCAGACTAAGGAGTTCTGAAAAATGACAGGAGGGGGGAAGAAGGTTCCTAAGGCTCCTTTTCTCATGTCACCTGGGGCATAAATTGTAATGTAAGGTTCCTGAATGTACACCGTACCTCCCAGCGTGGCCCATCCTGATTTCCTTGCTTGGGAATTCAGAGCACCCCCAGTAATCCACTGTTATTTTTAAAGTCAGCCAGGAGAAAAGTACTCCACAGAAATTCCTTTAGGACCAGAGAAAGGTTTACACCTCTGTAGATAAAATAATCTGTCAAAGAGCAGATTCGAAGGATAATCCATGAGAAATATTGTGAGGGATCAAGCCAAACTGTTCTATTCCCAGGGCCAAACACTAATTTTCTACCACAGGGTCTGCTGCTTCACGTGAACATGCACAAGGACAGCACGTGAGAGGGACACATCCACCAAGTCCACCACAGCAACCCCACAGACTCTCTGGTGCCTTTTCAGAAACCACCACAAGCCCTAACAGTGAGCTTTGCTTTCCCCTTCCCCACCCATGAGGTAACCAAAGTCTTCCACCCTCATTAACCTCTCCCTAAGACCCACCACCTTTGTGGTGGCATCTCAGCCATGATCACAGGTAACACCAGCAGCCCTACCTGGGGACAGGATCCCCCTGGGGAGCTGCTGAAACCCTGGTGACAGTAAGTCTGTAGATCCTGTCCCCCTTTCCAGCTTTTTTTCAGTCACAGGGAGCCAGATCCAAATCTCATTGAGCCCAGGGGAGTATTTTTCAGTTGGCTTCAGCACGCAGGCGAGGCTCCCATGGTCTATTGCCACCTCACTCCAAAGACGGTAATTTTGCGGGGACAAACTGCTTATTACCCAGTAGCAAGCTTAATAATAACCACAGGCTGCCATTCCTCCCAAGGAACCGAGGACCTGAATTAAGTATTATTAATACCAACAATATTGTGCTAACAGAGGGAAAATAGCGGTATTAATAACAGTGTTATCTTAATGGCAGTGTAAATAAAAGGTAAGTGGTGTACCTGGCTTCTGAGGAGCGTGAAGCCAAAAGACAATTTCCTCTCAGGGCAGTGAAAAACAATGCAGTCGTACTGAGTTTACAGTTTTAGTAATAATTGCCTTGAAGGAAAAAAAAAATATATATATATAAAGCACAGTCACGGGTTAACTACATTATAATTACAGGGTGTAATTTCAGCCCCTGCTCCTGGAGTGGAAGGCAGAGTTTTTATCTGATCAGCTTCCGTGTGTAATTCTCTACTAGGTCTGGGGCTAAGCATTGCTCTGCTGGTTTTAAAAATGACTAAGTGGGTATACAGAGATTGCAGCCCACCCTGGCTCATGGCCAGCTGGCAACAGGCGTATGAGTGGGACGTCCAGATGTGCTGGAGCAAAATGTAGTGGCAGTGTCTGCATGGCCACTAGCACGTGGTGGGTCCCCATGCCACCTGGGGAGCTTTTGGAGCTAAGCCTGGTGCTGTTGCTCAGGGTCACTCTGGGAGTGCCCAAGCTCTGTGGGACAGCAATGGTGGCTCCTGGCATCCTACCCAAGCCAGGGGTTTGGTGTCAGTGTCTCCAGTTGGAGTACTGGACAGTTGTCTCCAGATGGCTTAGGAAACCCTGATGCTTGGTCACCTTTCCAAAGCACACTGCCTAATACCTCCCCAAACCCAACAAATAATTGGTCGTGACACATGACAAGAAAAGGGACCTGCAAAAAGGCTTGCTTTTGCCCAACCATGCTGGGTAAAACTGAAAGCTGAGAGCAACAGCAGTGACCAGTCATAACTTGAGTGATATCTTCTGGGGAAAGGGTAGAAACTCATCTTGTGCTGTTGTTGTTGCTTGAATTTTCACACACTTTTCCATTTTTACAGGGCAGGGGATGGGAGTGCCCAGCTCCACACATACACAAGGAGAGACCCTGCAGCTGAGCAGAGCCTTGAGGAAGGGGTAGAAAGCATGAAGTTTGCAGAAGGACCTTATTTGTAACAATTTGGGACTTTCTACTGCAGAGTCATATGAAGCCCACTTCTGTATGTTCTTGACTAAAGTATCCTTCTTCTCCATGGACAAGTCTCTGGGGACTTCTTCATCCCCTCTTGCCTTTTAAACCACTTTTCTCTCAATTTTCATTTCAGCTGCAGAGAATCTCCATGCAAGGGGTATCCTTGCCCCATTTATCATTACCTTACCTTTGTTAGCCTGATTTATTTTGTAAAACATCTTCAAAGGTTGACATAAAGATGGCATTATTTCAAACAAGTGATAGCTGGCTTAGACTGAGGGCACCTACCCAAAATTTTGGTATCCACCCCCTTGCAAGAGGCACTCAAGCAGCAGTGAAGCCCACTCTGCTGGAACACTGCCAGAACTGAACTGTTGGTTTCCTCTTATTTCTGTGAAAACCTTCCACAGGAACCCAGGTAGTACAAGCAGCAGGGGAGGTGGCTGGAAGTGACTTTCTGTCACTCGTGTATTAATGGAGCAGTAAGACAAATGTAACGTCTTGACATGCTGGATGTTTTTGCCTGCTGGTGCTAAGCTGGCTGCTCTTTTATGGGGCTCAACTTGCACAGGGATGCCTACTGTGCTGTGTTCCTGCCCCTCCGCCCTTGCCTCCTCCTTAGTTGGTTGTCCAGTTCTCCTATCAGATTCTTTAAAATCTTACTAAAGCACTTTAGTAAGACCTTCGGTCACACCTGGAGCATACTTATATCACCAAACACGAAAAATTTCAAGTAGATGGAGTGATTCAGAAAGAAGCCAGGAAGAACTTCAAATGGACTCCAAAATACCGGTGCCAAGCTGTGGGGCAGGGAAGTCATTTTCCCCAAGATGCTCAAGAACAGACAGAGACGGGTGCATTGCCCAGAGAGAGATTATTTCTGCCCTAGATGCACCCCCTGAATGACAGGGTGTAATTCTAGTTGACCCTTACATCGCTCATAGCACACACAGGAGACTTCTCACTACACTCAGTGTCCTTCTTTGGAGAGTAGGCCCTATGCTGTGATTTTTAATTTTTTTTATCGGGCTAAAGAGGATATATTTTATCATAATGGTTTCAAATCCAATGTGTACAGGCCAACACAAATAGGGTATTACAAGTTGAAGAACTGTACCTCAGGCACCATTTTATTAGAACTAGTGTTTACATCAAACAATATATCCTAAGTACTTCATATTAAGCTTGGACAAATCATTTGCCTGAGGATTAGGGTGTTGTGCCATTGAAACGTAATCCTTCTGTTGATTTTTTTTTTTAAACTGCCAAACCAAACATGGTAAAATCAGTAACTGTTAAAAATCCAGGGGGGTAAAAGCCTTAGCCTCAATCTGATATGTTAAATAAAACAAAGGAAAAATTATGAAGGTGGATTTGCAGACAAGTGTCTGAACAGCAGGTCAGATTTTCCCCTGCATAGATCAGAAGAACTCTGCAGTAAAACACAACAGTAGGTTTAAATGTTCTACCATGGAGGGAGAGGAGGAAAGAGAGGGCTGGTCTGGCTCCCTGTCATGTGCAGGTGACCCTATTATGTGGGCATTTGTGCTGAGAAGAAAATTTGGGGAGCAGAGGCAGGGGCAGGAGCATTGGCCAGGGCAGGCTGTGTCCCACAAGGCAATGCCCTGTGCTTCAGCGTAGTCTGGGCATCATGCCCTGCCCCAGGAGAAGGGCAGGATGGCACAAGGGACAGCCTCACTCTTTAGAGGAAGGGCCTCTGCTCCCAAAAATAGAGGGTCAGGTGCTGAGATAGGACTCACAGATGTGTAACACCAGCTGCAAGGAATTGCAAGCATCAGCCAAAATTTGCAGTGTTATGTGAAGGGGAACCAGGCTTATCCCTGCTGGCTTCACAAAAGCAAGATGTGCCCCACATACACCTTATCCCTTTCCACTATCCAGGAAAGCATATTTCTCCCCATATCTCACAAACTCATGGTATTTGCTTTTACATGGATGCACTATTTGGGCCCCTTTTAAAAAAAGGCACCCCCAAAGAATGAGTCTTCAGGCACACAGGACACCCCTGGAGGGAGCTGCCACCATGTACTGGAAGGTAAAGGTTGACATCAAGGTGATCCCAAAACACCTTCCTTCTCCTCACAGGGATTTAAGCTCAAGTCAGAGGCAATGAGACTATTACAGAGACACAGTCCCTGAACCGAAACCCACATTAATGCAGTTGGAGACTGTTCTCAATAGAAGCCCCATAGTGATGGCCAGGGAGGACACATTTCCATCCCATATAAGAAAGTATAAAGCACAGTTCAGATATAAATTTCCGGTTGTATTGAGAGCAAGGACTGAGACCCTGGCCCCAATGAAGGGAAAGAGAAAACTTCCCTAGACTTCTGCAGGACTGGCATTTCACGAGTGGCTTCTCTCACCTCCAGCAATGTGGTAGTTCTCACACACTGATAGACTTTGGGTGCCTCCTCCCTACTGTCTCTCCCTTCTCTCCTTCCAGAATCAAGTCTCACTTTCTCTGTGGTGCCCTCCATCCACCCCCTGACTCTTTCCCTGGCCCAGCACCCCCAGACATTGCTACCAAGCTGCCAGAAGCTTTAGGAATCAAGCAGAAGCAAGGAGGAGGGCAGCAATTCTCTGTCCCCACCTCTGCTACTCCTTTGCCAAGCAGGTTCAAGCTATTTAATCCCCCAGTTTCTCTAGAGAATCAAGAAGGTAGAATAGGTGCAATGTCAAAAATCAACATCTTAGTTTGAGTACAAGTGTGCCAATAATGACTTTTGTTAATAATTCCAAGGGAATCTGTATTTGGAAAGTCTAGCATCTGATACCTTTCAGGAGTATGTGATAATGAGAGGTAAACTGGATTGTGCAGCCACCAGTGAATGCCAATACCAGCACATGGTGCACTGGTTACTGGCTTTCATGACTACAGCACAGCAAGGACCCTGCTCAGAGGGAACTGAGCTCAGTGAAATTCTGCTTCACTACTAAAGGCGTCTGCACTGCACAGTGGTCAGAAACAATGTCATGGATTGCTCACAGACTGACTTGGGAGATGTTGTTACTCGGTATTAGCATATCTAGGTTTCTGTAAGACTTTTACAGCCAGAATTCTCCAACAAATTACAGTTGTATGGTTTAGTTCTATATATGTATGTCTGTGTCTATTCATTTATATGTTTGTGTATTGGCACACTGAATAGACCTAGATCTTGATAGAGAGGTATATATAGATATAGATATGAGACGTCTATGAATATGTTCCCCAACACTGTGACAAGTGATGGCATGTGTGCACATACAGAATTCATGGGTCTGACCCCACAGTCATAGAGTCATAGAATCATAGAATCATAGAATCACAGAATCACAGAATCATAGAATCATTCACGTTGGAAAAGACCCTTGGATCATCAAGTCCAACCACCAGCCCTACTGTACAAAATTCTCCCCTCCACCATATCCCCCAACACCACACCTCAACAACTCTTCGACATGTTCAGGGATGGGGACTCAACCCCTCCCTGGGCACCAGCAGTGTCTGACCACTCTTTCTGGGAAAAATTCTTTCCTCATGTTCAGCCTAAACCTACCCTGTTGAAATCAAACAGGTAACTCCCAAGTTTAAAGCTAAGGACAAGTTCAAGTATTTCTGCATAAAGAATTCAGAATTCACTGAGGCAATCACCTCCATCCCTTTGGAAATAAAGTCACTGAAGGCGACAAAAAAACCCAACTCAGAGTCTTGCACTTTTGCGTCACAGGGAAGAAAACCGAGGACTAAATTTAAGGAACTAGCTAGTCATTTGCTAACAAACACGCTCCCAGACATGTGTACAGCGAAGTTATTGCTTGTTTTACAATAGGGGAAAAAAAAAAAAAGATTAAAAAAATCATGTATGTTATTCTACCATCTGTGAGTTACAGGCATTGCAAACTAAACTCGGCAGCAGCTCTTTGCCTGACGAACTTTGTGGCTGCTGAGGCATGTCACAGACTTGTGAGGGCCCAGCAGCTCAAGCCAGGTGAGAGCCACACAGGTGTGTCACACCCCACAATCCACCCGCCCTCTTGCCAGTCTCATGGGCAGCTCATGCCTTGCCATAGGTGGGCTGAACCTTCAAAGTCGTGTTTGCTACATTGCCACGTTCCCATGCTTCTATCTAGGGCTTCTGGATTCACCAGGTTTTGTGTAGGGGCAAAAAGCTGCCAGTTTGATTGAAAGTCCCAGAAGTTCTGCTCAGGCAACACTCCCATGGGGCATCTAAATGCCCAAGCGTTTGAAAGTCTTGTGCCTGGGATCATGCTTGTAGCTTCTCCATCTAGGCACTTGGTTTGAGAGGGATCCAAAAGATGCAGCATAGATGCTGCCGAGTTCCTGCTCATAAACAAAAATTCATTGGCAAGTGTCAGGGTGTAAAAGAACCACAGCAGTGGCAACTACTAGTCTTTTCAAAACAGCACAGCCAGTGCTTTCAAAAACAAATCTCGGGCTCAAAATGACTCTCTCAGACTCTGAGCATTTTTCTGTTGTGTCAGAGCTGCTGTGCACAGCTCAGCAATTTGTTAAACCAAGCCACGTACTGAGAGGTGTCTTGATATTTCCTTTCCTTATGGGCCCATTCTAGAAAGCTGTGGCTCCCGAAACAGCGGAGGAGAAGGGGAGCGTTTACTCGCTGAAGCAGGGCTCGTACTAATTGGATCTCCCAGTAGGTCCGATCCTGTCTGCAGTCTCGGTGTAGTACCTCTGAAAAAGGCATTGCTTTAAGAGCCCTGCTTTGCCAAAGCTCCAAGCAGCGCTGGTGGCTGCTGCTAACTTTGCTTTAAGCAGAAATTTCACAGAGATCACACATGGGCGAGCAGGTTTGGGGAAAAAAAAAAAATAATACAGGAGGTAGAACCTGAAAAATTAAGAAATCATAAGCAAACAGGGAACATAGGCAGGAGTACTGCACACAAAAGGCAATAAACATATGGAATAAATTAGGGGAGCAGGCAGTAGAAGTAAAGCATGTAAATGAGTTCCACAGACACCTAGGTTTGTTGCTGGATGGGGGAGGGAGGTGGAAAAACAGGAAGGTGGAATTAAAAGGGCCTTTTCCTGTTCCCCTGCCCACTTCTCATGGTTCTTATGCTCTCTGTATGCTTAGACCCCAGATCAATAAGGACGCGATATTTGTAGGTGCTATATGTACAAGTACACCTAGGCACAGTTTCTCTTGCTTTACATCAAATGCCCAGCCCACCTTCGAAGAGCAGGCTGTATTGGTAATTAAAACATGAGTGTCTTAGTTTCCCTGAAAACTTGAACTCTCAATTTTACTGTCCTCCTGAGAGGACACAGCAGAGTACTGATATATATATTAAAAAAAAAAAAAAAAAAAGAAGAGAAAGAAATTCACAAAAGCACGTTCTGACTTGAAAGAGCAAAACAGAGTATTATGCCTATTCATGGGAGAGGAGCAACAGATTTTATAATATTAAAAATAGCTTGGTCACAAGCTGGAGCTGCCAGAGGTAATCTTATAGCAGTGGTTTTGCTAGCACTTTGATGTCTTACCCAGAATTTAACACTACATTATTCACTGAGAGGTTTGTTCCCACTGCGGGACATACAAACATCGCTGCTATTAGCACAAGCAGGAGAGCCACATAAATGCAGCAGAGAGAATAGCCCATTGTGCACGTATACTTTTTATGATAATGCTGTGGAGTTAACTTCTGGGGCTCTTTTATTTTTCCCTGTGAGCCCCACCAGGTTCATTTGTGGTGACTTGGGGTTGTAGCTGTGGTCGAGTTTGGCTCCTGGCCCCAGGCTCCTGAGCTGGGTGAGAGGGGGCATCGCCCCATCAGCAGGGCAGCACGGAGACCTGACAGAGCTGCCCACTGCAGTGGAGGAGAGGCTAAATATAGGCAGGCTTTCTCCTAGGTTCTGCAAGCATTTAATTTATCCTGGCACTAAGAAAACCTTTACTGTAACCCAGGAAGCAGACGGGGCTAGGGAACGGTGGTGGTGGCTGCTGTGGACAGAAGGAGCCGTCCCAGGCTGTGCAAATTGAAAGTTTCACGCACTCTGCCAAGAGCTTCATTCAAGTGATATAGAGAGGTGGGAGACCATCCCAGACAACCTAGTCTGCTGCTCTGCAATGCAGGTGACCAGCACTTCACAGCCTGCAGTCATCGCCAGCCTTGCATGGGGGACCTGTTCCCCTGCAAACTCTTACTTTCTATTCCTACTAAGCGAATTTGGGGTAAACTGCAGGAGATGTTACAATCCCATTTGAATTGTGTCTTTAAAAAGAAAACAGTGCAAAAGAAACCCCCACTGCAACCATTTACATGCTGCAAATTCACACACCGAGCAGGAATTAGTGAATGGGAAACCTCTATTCGTGCCTTTTGCATTTGCAATATCTTTATTTTAAACCTCTATGTCTTCAGCAGTGAGTTTCTGACTATAGTCGATGATGTGATATCAGGAATACAAGCACAAAAGACTGGTAAATTAGGGGGATTTAGCTAAAGCAAATCTGATTCATTGTTCTATACATGGATACAGGCCAAATCCTTCTTTGCCCCCAAGAATCTAAAAAAACCCAAACAATTACAAGACACTTCTAGTTTTCCTCCTCAAAATTCACACTCTGGTGCAAACTCTTTCATAATGTTGGTGTTTTTTTTATTCTGTACATCTCTACCATGCTTATTTCCCCCAGTGCACTGGAAATCCTATACCACTCTACAGGGGGAAGCAAAGAAAAGTGGTTTACACCAAAGTTTGAACAGCAAGAGGCTTGCATTTTTTTTCCAGCTCTGTGTGGGGTGGGATGTTTGGCCTTGAACGACTCTTTTAACAACTTGCTGCTTTGATTCCCCCTCATTAAAGGACTAACATTGGCTCTGTCCCACAAGACCAAGATGGAAGTGTCATGTGCTGTAAATGCACAATCCTCATATGGCTTTTGTTCCTGTTGGAACTGCTCTCCCGACGGGCGAAAAAGCAAAAGTTCCCACTTCCTCCATTCAAGGCTACTCCTGGCCCCAGATCCCAGACGGCCTGATCCCAAGGCCTTTTTCTGCTAACAAGAGCTGCCCAAATAGAGGATAATTTAGGGGTAAGCCATCTGAGTGGGGTCTGTGGACCATACATTTCCCAGGGAAATTGCTTCTGTCTTTGTAAGCCCCTGCACTGGTGAAGTTTATTGGCTCACCTGACTAGGATGTATTTTTAGGAAGGGAGGAGGAGGAGCAGCATGCTCAGCTGTGGTTGGGGTTAATAAAGTACCTTGGTGGACACTTACCACATAAACCTCTGCACAATCACTAAGCAAAATGCCTAGCTAGAGGGTCCTTTGTTTTAGGAGAGGGTAGGATATATGTGCCTTCTGCTGCCTCAAAAGTAAATAATCATGTTAAACCCTTCCCTTTTTCCCCATCTTCATTTGGTACAGTTTTCTATCCTGTACTTAAAAGGGGATGAAATAAAATTCAATCTTAACAGGATTGGATTGACTGAAACACCATGAATGGATTGACTGAAACACCAAGTGACAATGGAAAGATAAATTACTTTTTTAGAATTAGAGCTCCGTGGTTTTTACGCCTACCTTGGTGGTCACTTCATGAGAGGTGACAGAGGGGTCATTTCTGGATTTTGTCATACTACTACCAACATACTGCAGTATGTGTGCACTGTTGTAGAATGTACAGCTAGATACAATGACAGCTCTACTTTTATAGATAAGGTACCCATGAAAATAGCTGAATTCATCACCTGCCAATCTCCTAGCACCAAGACGTCCATAGTCAGGGACACCAGAATATAACCCTAGGCCAACGTGGAGATATCTGTCAATAGGATATCTACTTTTGAAAGAGGACAAATATTTGTATCACCCCCTTTACAATCAGTTTTAGACAAAACCAAAAAGTCTCTTGGTGATGAGTCCCCCCCTGAAATCAGTGGGGCTTTCTGGCTAATTTCCTGGGAATCACACTGGAAAGGAAACAGGAGAAATTATGGAGCTTAGCCCTCTTAGACTGCTCAACTTATAGCTGTAGAAACCAGGGTGTTTGCAACAACCCCCACTTCACCCCAGCAGCACAGAGGTTCCTGGGTGCATGGCTCCAGAAGAAACTTTTTCTCTCCAAGCAGGGCTGCAAGGGGCACGTAAACACTACAAGCCACTGCTCTCCCCTGGATTGTAGAGCCTCTCCTTGCCTAGTTGACTTATCTGACTCACTCAGAACGAAATTTGGAGAAGGACTGATCATGCCCTCACTTGCCTGGGAGGCATTGCTGAACCATCATCAGAAATGGCCTGATTGCTATGAACAAGGAGAAGCACATTTTGAAGAGGCCTAGGCAGGGATGCCAAGACATATCACGCTGCTCAGCTATGTTCAGAGTCCTTTTGTGGAAGTTCACAGGAGGCGCTTAGGGACAGGACGAAGGGCAACGGTTGAGGAGCCACAGGTCTGTCCATCACTCAGAGCATCCTACTGAAAAGGCTGCCAGGACGCATTCTGCCAGTGAGATTCATGTGGAATACCAGAGACTGGGTCTGGGGGAGGCCATTGAGTTTAGGGACAAACAACCCCTTTGAGAAGCAGCCAGAGAAATGTGACACAGCCGAAGAAGAAACACAGCAGTAGATGCATGCAGCCATTCCCACCCTGGACACTGCCTGGGCAACAGAAAGAAGGGAATCTGAAGTGACAGTACTGCTTTCTTGCTCAATGAGGTGAACCCAGGACACGGACACAGCTTAAAACGTGACTTCCCCATCACTTTGGGTTCAAACCTTTGCATTATTTATAAGCAGGGTTGTGGGGTTTGTTTCCTTTCCTTGAGAATTTTTCCTTCTCGTCAATTTTTTCAGTAAACCCAGAGATTTTTATCAGTAAAACCAGAAGAGAGGGATCTGTTGGTAAGGGTGTGAGGGATAACACAATGCCTCTGCAGCTTGATCTCTTTTTCCAGATCCCCAAATGCCAAGACCTGGGAGCAGATTTCCTAAAGTGAGGAGTCCCACCCAAACACAGTGGGTGCAGACTGTCCTGTGTATTATCACCACAAGATCCAGCTCTCCATCTGGCACTATTAGGCGCTCCCCTGACAAATGTAAGCTTGAACAGGATAGACTCAAAGTATCGTTTTCATCTCTATTTTCTTATTTTTCGTATACTTAGAAACTGGCCAGTGAGTAATTTTTCGTAACGTTTTCACCTGCTTCCAAGTCAGTTAGGCTGTTCTTAAGATAAGGACACAGACACACAGGGATCAGATTTTTAAAGCACTGAAGTACCTGAAAGTGCAGAGAGACACCTAGCTGTTTCCCATTGCTCTCAGTGCAGAACTGGGCACAGACTAGTGAATCTAATCCCAGTACCTCTATACTGGAAAAATGTGAACAAAGTGTAGATTACAGAAGTGAGATGATGTCTTTCGTTTCTCTGAAGTGTCAACAGTTTGAGAGTCATGTTTTGCAATTTAATCCACACCAGCCAGCCACATGTGTTGGGGACAATCTTAGTGCTGGAGCCTGTGCTAATCAGTTATAATTAATTGTATTCCTCAAACAGACAACAAAAGCATGGTACTTGTGCACCCTGATATGATCCCATCCCCTCCTACCTATTCCCTATGACACAAGTTAACTGAGACAGTGCAGACCTCCCAGGTCCCAGCCTGTTTCCTGATCTCCCCA
Organism: Jacana jacana; assembly: GCA_013400555.1. Classification (NCBI taxonomy): domain Eukaryota; kingdom Metazoa; phylum Chordata; class Aves; order Charadriiformes; family Jacanidae; genus Jacana; species Jacana jacana. The sequence continues at coordinate 36,736 of VZTM01023007.1, read as the reverse complement.
CCGCCACCACCTCCATCACCATCCCAGGACACGACCAAGCCATCATGCTGGCCTAGAGGTGAATAAGAAGCCCCATTAAAAACATACCTATGCAGAACATGCCATGAGTGTTCACGCTAATAGAAATGAAATGTTGATGAGTTTGGGCCCTAAATATGTCAGTGTTTTTTCTTATGCCTTAACTAATCATTGTGTATAAAGTTTGTTAAGAAAATTTACACTTCCCAGTAAATAATGTATAAACCAAGACTCATATAAGAGCAAAGTTTTACAAAAAAACCCAACAGTAAAACAGTTCAAAATTATACTGGCAATGGAACTGCAACCAGCATGGCAATTAGACACAACACTAATCAGATATGAGCAAAATGAACCAGAAGATTATTTTATTAGCCTGGCAAAGATGGCCAAGCTTCTTCTGGCTGTCATTTACCATTTCCTTTAAGGTGATAATGACGATAATTTTATTATTAAATTCAAATTCCTCCTGTTGTTTGTACCTTGAGAGTCTAACTGGCTTTAGAGCAGAGTAGTTACTTAAGTTACTCAAGGAATTAATTGTATATAAAGCTGCTGCTGCACAGAATCATTTTTATTTTTAAATCTGTCTGTCTGTTGCTATTTTTAGTGTACTTACCCTGATGAGAATCACACCCATACTGCCTCACCGTGCCTCACAGAAATGGGACTAAGGAAATACACCTCAGCTTCTCCAAAATCCACATTCTGAGCTGTGAGCTTCATTTACAGCCTGTCTCTGGGAGATGGGCAGAGGACTGTGAGCATCCTCCTAGCTTCCCACTTACCTCCTAAATCTCCTGTGCACCCTACCTTAAAGATAACTACCACAGGGGCAGAGCTGTCTCCCAGCATGTGGGATGCTGGAAGCCCTGTTTGAAGTTGGGCTCCCCTTGTGAGCACAGTGCTAATTGATGTGCCTGTACACCCTTGGGGGGACACCGAGCAGTGTCCATCCCAGGGAGTGTGTGGAGACCACCCCTGTGATGCCAAATATTGGGGGTTCAGCTGCCTTAAGTGGAGCGGTCAAAGACCCCAGCAGAATAGGTAGCACAAGCCTACACCTGCAAGCAGGAAAATGAGTGACGACGTCCCTCCCTCTCCAGTCCCACCAGCGTGCTCCCTGCAAAGGGCTGTGGGATCTCGCTGCAGGTGTTTGCTGAAAACAGCACATAAATGTTTCAAACGCCACTGCGTAGGTGTCACTCCACAGCCATAAAGAAAACTGAGGGTGGGGAGCCCCAGCTCAAGCCCTCAGATATCAGATATTTTTCTCCACCCTGTACAATTTTACAGGCTGAGGAATGATGTTAGCCTAAACCTCTGTTTGACAGCTTTTCCTCAAAAACCCAGCATTAAACCAGCCTCGGGAGTATTAGTGATGTTGCCTGGAGAAGACCCCTTGGATTTACTGGCAGTAGTTAATACTTAACCTTTAGCTCCAGTGAGGCAGCTGTGCTGCAGGGTTAGTAGGAGGCAGCGTGTTGGTAAATAATTGCACTGCACATACAGCCCTGAGCTGAGCACCCTACAATTATGGGGGAAGGTTTCCTGTGGCTCTTGTAAAGGCCCTCAGGTTAGGAAGACCTCACCAGGTAAGCTGGAAAGACACTTCTCCCTGAGAGACAGGTTGGTCTGGGCAGCTGAAGCATCTTAGGATGAGGCCCAGACAGGCACCTAAGCAAGGAGGATCCATCAGGCCACCCACGACCTGGTGGCAGCAAGAGCAGGTGATGGTCTCTGCTGTGTATATTCAATACTTTGAGGCACTCTTGAGTTGGTCCATCAAACCAGTTGGGGCAGAGGGGAAGGTAAACGGGACACTGAGCTCAAGTATACTTTGCTCCCTGTGATTGCCATGGGGTGAGAGAAGCCTTGGTCCCCTCTCCCTTTGTTTTGACTTCCACCCCACTGTGTTTCCAATTACGTTCCTTTTCTGCAGTGGGAGCACCATCCATAGGTCTCCGCAGCTGCTTTGGCTGACAGATCCCTTTCCCATCACTGGCTACACTGATCAATGGTAGTACCTTGGCTGCATCCCAACATGCCTGCAGACACCGAGGAAAACTCCTGCAAAGGTGGAAAAGGTTCTATGGAGAGCAGTGATGCTGGTGACTCTACTGAAGACCCATCTTCTTGACACCTGGCTGAGTCTGGCTCCTCTGTAAACAAAATAAACAAGCATTAAAAGAGACTGTCTTCCATAAGAACCAAGTAAAAGCCTACTGTTAAATATCAGTAATACTGGCCAAACACCACTACCAGCAAAACACCACCATGGCTATTTATAAGGGGACAAATCACAAAGTCTTGACGTCATCCATGAGTCACAGCTGCGAGCACTTCATCTGGCCCCTCTCACACTGCAGGCTGTCGTGTTTTACCACAATACCAGTATATTGATGCTGGTCACTTGGATTGGACTCATTCACATCTGCAGGGACATCCACTCCTCTGCCAAAATACAGCAAGGGATGGCAACCTGCTGCTGCCCTCAGTAGCTTATTCAAGTGGTTAATCGCCAGCATGTGCCTTATCTCGCATTTGAATTTGTCTGGCTCCAGCTTCTGGCCTCCAGTTTTAGAGAAGGTTCTTTCTGTGCTTGGTATTTTCTCCCTGGGGAGGTATTGTCATGCAGGGCACTTGTTGCTCACTGCAGGCTTCCTGCCCCAGGCCAGCAGCACCAGCCCCAAAAACAGAAGTGGAGACACAACCTCACACTAAGTAAACACCCTGACTCCATTTCAATGGAAGGGCTGTCCAAGTGGCCTCCATTTAAAAAAATAATAAAATAAATTAGAAAAAAAAGGCTTATGTGGCTCTGCCTTGTTTGTTTTAGGCCCCCTTTGCTGTCTGGATAAAGGGGAAAGAAGAGGACAAGGTCCCTTTAGCTTCCATCTCCCAGCGCTTCCAGCCCTGGCCAGGCATGCGTCCGTCCTGCTCTCGCTCCTGCACTGGCTTTCAGCTCCCCTGGAGCTGAAGAGCGAATAAGACCTCTCAGTTCTGGCCTCTAAGCTGATAATTGTAGCCCCTTCACTGGCACAAGGCGCCTCTCATGCCATTTTGACCCAAACTATGTCTTTTTTCTGTATATTTTTAATTAGACTCAAGAATGCAGAAAAACCAGCGTGAGATCCTTTCATTCCCCTTTGTTTAATATCTGTTATTATGACATTAAGTGTAGGGTTTTGTTGTGGTGGAGAGTTCAAAATCCCCCTCAGTTCTGCTGCTGTAGCCATGGGTTCGCAACGGTTTTGTGTACATTAAAGTGGTCATTTTCGGATTAGCTCTTGCTTTCCCTTTGATGCATATGAAACGCTGAGCCAGATAGTTGGAGAAGGCATTTTCCCTCTTTTGTTGCCCTTCCTCACAACCAACGGCAGGGAGAGGACGAAAGCCCCCTGGCTCTCTCTTTAAATCAGAAAGGAATTTCCAAAGCGTTTAAAGCTTTAGTTGCTACTTCTGTCTGGAGTTGTCTGACCAAAAATAGACGGGGTTTGTTTTCAAAGGAGCAGGCGACAAGGAGCCTTGCGTTTGCTGCTGCTGCCACCGTTGTCATTGCCTGTGAGCCTATTCCTTGGGAATTCAGAGTCCCGAGAGCAGAACCGGGGCTGAGCACCAGCACAGCTCAAAACTTTTCTCTGGGGTACACAGGTTTTAGTGGTAGGAATCATCATTTTGAGGCAATTAGAGGGGTTTTTTTTCTTTCTTTCTCATGTCTCTTCTGGTTTTGTCTCTTTTTTTCCCCCTTTCCTTTATGATTGGGCAGTTAATGGGAAGCAGAACAAAGGTTTGATGGAACAAACACTAGATTTCACGTACGCCTCACATTACACCAGCAGTCCTATGATTTCTTTCCACCTACATAAGACCTACACACTGCACGATTGTCTCTGCAGGATGTCTAATATTTTCTTCAGAGGAGAGAGAATTTTCCAGCCTTGAGCCCTTCCCACCTGATACCATTCATATAGTTACAATTCATCCTAGGGGGTATCGAATAAACCAAAATAGAGTGAATTGAGGGGGGAAAAAAAATAAAAGAAGTGGTTAATTAGGAAAAAAACAAACCAACCAACNAAAAAAAAAAAAACCACAGGCACAACTTTTCTGCCATCCTACACCTCATCCCAAAGAGCCGTGTGAAAGTCGGGCAAACCCAGGGGAAGAGGGGGGGAAGGAGGGGTAGAAGGTCGGGGGGGAAGGTGGTGTTTATGTCAACACCGCCCGGTGATGGAATACTGTGCCCCAACGTGAAGTCACAGCCGCGGGGCATGTGAAGTCACAACTTCTGCAGGTGACAGGTGCTGCAGCAATTGAGATGCGAGGGAGCCTCTCCCGCTCCCCTCTCCCGCCCCCGCCAAAGGCGTCAATAACCGGGGAGCGGGGGCCGGCCCTGCTTTGCAAACGCGACTCCTGGGCTTTACAGGCAAGTAGGGAAGCAAACAGGACTCATGAAATAGTCCTGATCCCCCGGAATTATTTTAACCTAGGGAAACCTGCTGCTTCTTTTTTTTTTTTT
>VZTM01023000.1:68725-80825 GCA_013400555.1 Jacana jacana | reverse complement strand
TCCAACCTGGACAATCCCATGATTCAATGGTGAGCAACACTAGGAGCTTCCCTGTGAGGCAGGGTGAGTTTTAAGCCTCTATTTCACTTCTTAGCTTACAATGCCACCTGCTACAGAAGATGAGGGAGAAAAGGAGCTGCAGAAGCCTTGGAGGACTGGGAGCAGGAAGAACGCAGAGCCAGGGAGGGCGCAGAGGTCAGACCCGCTTACCTGGGGGCTATATCCATGTGGTTAATATTGATGCCTGCTCCTGTCATGCTGATTATCGTCAAGGCCAGTGTCAGAAGGACCACAACAACTGTGGAACTGCAGCCAATGTAAGGCACAGCTACCAGGAAGGTGGCTGGAAGCAGCATCCCTTAGGAGGAAAAGAAGATATGTTTTACAACAGGCCACACAAGTCTGTTGGAAAGGCTGGGTGGCAGATGAAGGCTGGTCCTTACCGAGTGCTGAGAAGAGCTTCCTGATGGCTGCTGTGCCAAGCACTTGTCTGGCCAGGAGGAAATCAGCCAGTATCCCAGCCAGGATGTGCCCCAGCCCGTTCCCAATGTAAGGCAGGGAGGAGAGGAGCCCGTTCTGCAGAGCAGAGAACAGGACATCATCATGTCCATTGCATGGAACAAGGGAGCCAAGAGCTCCAAAACTGCAGCTCCCTTTGTCCCAGCACAACTGCCCTTCAGGAAGAGATATCCCTGAGGCTCCTCTAGGTTCCCAGCCTACAGAGGGACCAAATCCCACTGCTGCTGCAGGGACCAGCCTCAGCTGCAGGGCAGCACTCACCTCTCTGAGGTCAAAGTGGAGGATGGTGCTCAGGAACGTGGGCATGGAGGTCAGCAGCATGTAGAACATCCAGTCTGTGCAGAAGCAGGCAATGGTGATTGCCCAAAGAGGCAGTGATTTAGCCATGGCCACAAGTGGGAGGGAGAGGCCATGAGAGCTTCCCTGTAAGGAATAAAACATCAGAGAGTGCCTCCATTCCTGTCTCCCATCCCCTGGGCTTTCCTCAGCATCTCCATCTGCTGCTGAGGAGCCCAGCTGAGTTGTTATGGAAAGGTTTGTGTGTACCTGGTGAGCCAGAGACGACACGATGTACTCCTGCTCCCCAGCACTAATCCAGGGGTGATGTGCAGGGTCCTCGTACACGAGGAGGAACCAGCAGAGGCACCAGGCGCAGCCCACACCACCTGCAAAGTGAAAGAAGCAGCGAAACAGCGAGTGCGGGAAGGCTGGAAGGGAGAACTCTCCTCAACCCACTGCTCACAGTGGAAGGGACTGGGTTGATGGCACAAAAGGTTCAGCAAAGGCACATTCCCTAATGGTATCCCAGAAAAATGGCTTCACCCTGGCCTGGTGGGTGAGGGGGGAGCCCAGAGCTCTGTGTGGGACCAGTAAGGACAGGGCTGGTCCCGCAGGTCCTTTGGGAGCTCTGCCAGCAAACAATCTGCAGAGGAACGTGATGAGCTATTACTCACCAAAGATGTAAAAGACAAAAGGCCACCCCAGACTCTGGCAGATGATCCCAGCCATGAGGAGAGCAAAGAAAGTCCCAAAAGTGCATCCTAGGGATCAGAAACCAGAAGAGTCATTTTAATGGGTTCCCACGTCCCTTTGTGTGAGCAGCAGGGAGTGGGACAGACCTACAGCCCGGCTCGGGAAAATGCAGTGGCACAAATAAAGTGATTGTGCAAACAGAGGAAAAAAAACCCAAATCCTTGTATCCAGGTTTGTTCCCTTCTGTGTTTGGGTTCCCTCTGCTGCCTCAGGCTGACCTGAGCCGAGGAGACAGAGAAGACCCAGGATGGGAAGAGGAGAAGCGGAAAGGCTGAATGCTGCTGATGCTTCTTCGCCAAGGACCCAGAGCCTTGAACTAGAGGCTGCTACGAGGACTGGCTTGGAAAGAAGGGGGTGAGGGGAGGTCCTGCACCTACTGATCCGGGGTAGGGAGAAGAAGCCCTCGTCTCTTACCAGCGTCAGCGACGTTCATCAGCCTGCTGCGTTCCAGCGGAGGGGCCCATTTTGCCCAGAGCGTGTACTGAGCTGGAAATACCACCCCCTGCAATGGTAACAGGGAACGTGGAGGGGAAGGAAAATGGGGAGAGCAGCCAGGGACAACCAGAGCAGGTTTTGTACCCTGGCAGTGCCTGGAGCCACGACTGACCTCAGCCAAGCCCAGCAGAGCCTGGAGGCCGATGAGGAAGCCGATGCCGAGCTCTGCTGCCAGGGGCACAAGGAGGGTGAGCAGGGAGGAGAGCAGGAGCCCGCTGCCCAGGACGGGTTTGCCCCCAAACAGCCCCGAGCAGTACCCGCCCAGCACCTGCGTGAGGCCATAGCCATAGAAGAAGGAGCTGAGGATGATCCCTTGAGTCTCAGTGCTCCAGTTGTACACGGGGGCCTGGAGGAGATAAAACACGTCAGTCAGTCAGAGGTCTCCTTTTTTCCAGGCACAGGCTCCTCCAGAAGGGGAGAAGCCACCAGGAAACGCAGCCCTGAGTGGTGAGCTCTCGGTTCCTTCACCCTCCTGGTCCTCAAGGCTTTTCTCTGCTGCTTCCAACTCCGTCCTCACACAAAAGTGGACTGAGCACGGGGAGCAACTCTCGGTTGCCAGCATCTTCTTTCCACTTACATCCCGAGCAAATCCTGGGTGGGAGCCATGGGGAGCGCTGCCGGCCCAGCCGTGGGGGTGGCTGCTGTTGGTCATGGCGATGATGGCGATGCTGAGGCTGACCCGCAGCACGTACGCCAGGAAGAGAGAGACGTGCAGGAGCAGGGCCAGGCCAGCACGAGCGGAGCAGAGCCCTGTGGAGAGTGGGAGAGCGCCCACAAACCAGGGCTGGTCGGAGGGGCCGCGGGTTAACTCTCACCCCCTCCGACAGCTCCCCGCCACCAGGCTGTCACCTCAGTGCGGCAACAAACGGCTCTTTCCAGGTACCCTCCAGACCATTTCTCCTTTGCAGGGGTGGCAGTTTGTTTCTCCAGAAGGAGAATGGAGGGGCAAGCAAGGGGAAAGCAAGAAGACATGCCCAAGGGTGGAGGGGACATGTCAGAGCCTGGAGTTGTTGGCTGCCAACCCCTGCTGCGGCAGCCCTTGAGCCCGCTCCTTGTGGGGAGCAGTTACCTGTGCTGGAGCGCTGCGGGGCAAGCAGAGGGGCTTCATCCTGTCCAGCCTCCATCCCGTCCCCTGCCTGTGCATTGTCTGTGGGGCACTGCATCCCCTCCTGCCCCCAGCGCCGCTGCTTCTCAGGGTAATGGCCAGTCCTGTTGGGAAGGGAATCTCAAAACCACACACAAATCTGGGAGCAGCTGGGCAGCGATCCCTGCCATTTCCTCCCCACACCACAAGCCTCCCCAGGACGGCTTTATTTGCACCCGTGGTTTATAACTCCCGACCACGACCACCTGCAGGGTCTCTCCCACCCCAGGGTGCTCCCGCAGACACCCCAGGGGTACCCACTGCCCTCCCTTGGGTGGTGCAAAGGGAGCCTCCTTCCCTGCCACCCCGTTCTCCTCGAGATAGCTCACGTACGGAGAGAGGTGTCTCCTCCTGCCCAGAGGGGACCGGCGGGGCCCTGGGTCTCCTTGCTCCGTATTCCAGGGCGGGGATTTGGGATTTCGGGTATCCGTTTGCGGGACGGAACCACACGGGACTCGAACCGGCGACTCGCTGGCAACCTCCCGGGGCCACGCCCCCGGCCACGTGTCACGCCCCTCCCTCGGGCTCCGCCCCCGCCGCCTGACCCGTGCCGCGCGCGNGTGGGGCGGCGGGGCTCAGCCGGACGGCCCCGCGGATGGCGCCGCGCTCTGAGACCCGAGCAGGTCGCGGGTCGGCCGCGTTCCCGCGTCTCTCTCCTCCGGGACTCGGGTCTCTGCGGAGGCGGGGAGGTGCTGGCTCTCCGGTCCCTGGCGGCTCCCGGCCTCGCTGCCGCGGGGAGCTGCCGGTGTGTTGGTGGAGGCGAGGTGAGGAGCGGGCGGTGGCGTGACCCCTGTGCTCTTCCGCAGGAGACAGCTGCTGCAATCCGCAGAGCATGGGCTACATTAAAAAAATCGTGGAGAATAAAGTACCGGGGATATACGTCCTGTCTCTCAGGATTGGAAACAACCTGATCCAGGTAAGGGCACTGGTGGCCTGGCTTGGCGGGGTGGTGGCCGGTGCGTGGCTCTGGAGGCGCAGTAATTACTGGTGTGTGTAATTGACCTGGTTCCACAAGGATTCTGGTGGTGCTTTCGCTGCCGGGTTGCTTTGGGTTGGCTTTTTTCCTTTGTGAAGTAAACAGCTGACACAGGTAGAAACCGATCAAGTCTAGAGAACAGCTGGGGAAAACCAAATCCCTCCTCTCAATTGGATTAATATGCAAATCCTCTTTCACCATCCCGGGAACACAGAGCCCTGTGATACAAGATACTCTGCTAAAGCACAGCTTATTCCTTGCTATTTAAAAAAAAGAAATAAAATTGGGGGATTGGGAAAAGATGGGTGAAGTTCTCTTTTTAAAATAATATATACACACACAGACAGAGAATCAGAAAGGAGTGGAACAGAGGAGAAGCCTGGGGAAGTGACACTGCTCCCCGGCTCGCTGGAGGCACGGCTCAAAGCCCGAGTTTCGTTTCTGTCACACGGGAAAGGTTAAGGTCCTCTTCCAAAAGCAGAACCGATGGCGCCCTATTTGCAGACAGGAAAAGAGCATGAGCCGTTGTAGAGGTGGGAGTGACCCTTTTGATCTGGCTAACCCGCTAGGACATGGAGAACAGCTTCTTTATGAACGCGAATGACCAAGTGAGAGAGGTGTGCAGCCAGCTCGCCACGGACCCGCGGCTGAAAGGAGGCTACAACGCAATGGGCTTCTCCCAGGGAGGCCAGTTCCTGTGAGTTTACCCTCTTGCTCCATTTCCAGTGCTTTCTCTTGGGTTTTAGGTTCTGATTTAAGTCTCTTTTGAAGTACTAAGCAGATGTAAATGGACAAAGCCCTCTGTAGAAGTAGGAGCACTCCAGAGGAGGCTACAGCGTGTTTGGCCGTAGCCCTCCTCCTCCAGGAAGGGTTAATTCTCTGTGTATGTTACCCGAGCACTGAGCCCACGCAGGGGCAAACGGCTGGCTGTGACCCAGCTGTGGTGGCCTGGGCAGGCTGTGACCCAGCTCAGCTCCTTCATCTTTCCCCACAGGAGGGCGGTGGCCCAGAGGTGTCCTTCTCCTCCCATGTTCAATCTCATCTCCATTGGGGGGCAGCACCAAGGTAGTGTCCTCTTAAGCTCTCGCTCCTTGGCGGGGGGTGGGGACTGTCGTGGGCAGGAGGAATTCTTTTTTTTGGCCTCTTCCTAAAATCTGACGGTTTTTATATGAATTAAACTGTCCCTTTGTTCCGCCCTGAATCTGGGGATCTGCTCTGGCCCCGGTCTTACCTGGCCATGTTGTCTTCTCTCTTGGTGTCTTCTTTAACTGGCAACGAGAAGGGACCTGTGTGAGCAAAGATGAGTTGTCTGGGTAGAATTCCTAACTCCTGCAGAAGCACTTGGGAGAAATTTCTATGGACCAAAGCCTTTAAGAAACTAAACCTTCTGGGTCACAGGGGTCTTGTACAGCTGGCCTCTGGAAGGCTGAAGCCCCAAGGAAGGGGAGGTGGTTTTTGCAGTAGATTAAAGAGGCAGCATGAAATGGAATTTAAAAGGTGTGCAGTTGAGAGTGGCTGGCAATGAATTTCAAAGGCTCTCCCCGGAGAAGTTCCGTGGCTCGAGTCTGTTTCGCTGTGGTGTGGCGGGAAGTCTGTAAGGAACCATCCTGGGAACACCCCGGGCGAGCGGGACACCGTTCCCGCCGTCCCCCTGCCCCTTCTCAGGGCGATACCCTCTGCCCAGGAACACCGTCCTTTCCCTCGGTGTGTAACGCGCCCAGGGGCAGGAGGGCTGTCTGATGAGATTGCAGGATTAAAGGCCGCCTGATTCCCTGGGTAATTCTTGCTGCAGCTCTGTGAGAGGGTGGTTCTTCACCAGCTGGAGGGATTAAGGGGTTTCAGTTTGGCTCACCGGGTTGTTACACCTCTCCATACCCCAGGCGTGTACGGCTTCCCCCGCTGTCCTGGGGAGAGCTCCCATATCTGTGACTGGATCCGAAAGACGCTGGATCTGGGCGCCTACACACAAGCTGTTCAGGAGCAGTGAGTACACCCATCGGGCCGCGGCGGGGGGCCGGGCCCCCGGGAAGCTCTGCTTTTCCGGTCTGATCTTTCAGGTTTTTTTCTCCTCTCCAGCTTGGTACAAGCAGAATATTGGCACGACCCTCTAAAGGAGGAGGACTACAGGAAAAACAGCATCTTTTTGGCTGACATAAACCAGGAGAGGGTAAGGACCTGGCTGATGATTAAACGCTAGCAGGAGAGCAGCGAGTTCTTTGTATTAGCTCTCCCTGGCAAGAGTTTTGCTGGAGTTTGAAGGGGAGCATTTTCTGCCCTGCATCCAGGAGCCAAAGTGCTCTTCCTGGTAGATTTATGAAGGAGACTCGTCAGTGGCAGAGAGGTTCCATCCTGTGCTGTGGTGGCTGTAGATAAAGCCCATGCTCAGGCCATCAGTCGTCTTTCAAGTGGGCAAATCCTGTCCCTCCCCAGGGGAGGCCCATCCCCTCTTTACAGCCTGGAGATGAGGCTGAGTGCCAAGGGAGGCTGCTGACAGAAGTGCAGATTCCCTCCCAGGCCTGTGCACTCCGAGGTGTTCTTTGCAGGTGCAGGGCAAGTTGGAGCAGTTTCCCAGGCCTGTCTCAGGGGGCTTTCCAGTGATGCTCTTCTCTGTTGCTTTCATCCAGGGCATCAATGAGACTTACAAGAAAAACCTGATGGCTCTGAAGAAGTTTGTGATGGTGAAGTTCCTCAATGATACCATGGTGGATCCTCCGATCTCTGAGGTGAGGCAGGCTGGATGCTGCTTTTGGGTGGTGATTTGGTTCTGGCTCGCTTCTGGTCTGTTCTTTGGTGGCAGAACCTGAGGTTGGTAAGGACTGGGCTGAGCACAAGCAGGTCTGTTTTCCAGCAGAAGCTGGTGGAAGCCTGCTTATCTCCTGGGAACCCTTCAGCAACTCTTTCCTTGGTTTTATTCTGACAGTGGTTTGGGTTCTATAAAAGTGGCCAGGCCAAGGAGACCATCCCCCTGAAGGAGACTTCACTGTACATAGAGGTATGTACTGCTGGGGGCTGAGGGGTTCCTGCTATTTCCACTCTATAGTGTCCCTACAAAGGTCTTGAGGTGCTCCAAACCCCACAGCTCTGCTCTACTCACCATCTCTGCCATTCCTGGGACATGGCCTCCTCTTGCCAGTTGCTGTCTGGGAAGGCATTTCTCTCCAGGACAGTTCTGGCAGTGGGAACGACAGCGATGTTCTCATGCCTGGCTCAAGATGCGTGTCAGCCTGTGTTTAATTAACTCTGCTCCTTTTTAAAGCCTTGTTTTAAGTCATCAAAATGCCTTTCCCACACCACCACCTCAATGAGGAGAGGCTTTGAAGAGCAGAGGTGGAACCCCCTCTGCCTGCAACGAGGGTCTCTGACCATCAGTGCTGTTCTCCATGTGGGGTTCCCCAGCCTCTGGCCATGGCAGGGCCCCCCATGCTCACACTTCTCTCTGCAGGATCGCCTGGGGCTGCAGGAGATGGACAAAGCAGGAAAGCTGGTGTTCCTGGGGGTGAAAGGGGATCACCTCCACTTCTCTGAAGAGTGGTTTTACAGCACTATCCTCCCCTTCCTGCAGTGAAGCTGAGGGGAGGCTGCGCCCTGGAGGAGCAGTGGGGAGGGTCGACCAGCGTAGTCAGTGCAGCTGCAGAAGAGCACTTTGCACCTACACTCCTGCAGGGGAAGCAGAGGGGAGGGGGGGGCTTAGCTCAGCTGTGCAGGGGTGGCACCTTTTCCAGTGCAGCAAGACTGGGATTTGACTGGCCATAACGACACTCCGCTCCGGGTGGAGCCTTGCACTAACTGTGAAACGCTCCATCCTGCACAGCCCTCGCTCAGGCTTCACTTCAGTTCCCGGGGCTGGGGCTGGTCACCCCGTGAGGGCAAACCAACTGGGGGGAGGTTTGTCTTCCCTCTCTCCTGCTCCTCGCAGGACACAGCGGCAGTATTAACCCAAACCAGTAGCGTTAAGAACGTTGCACCTCTCCAGGACAGCAGCAAGTAGACTTACATGGCTGTGTGCAGGGGAAGGAGCTGCGTGCAGCCTTCAAGGTGGGGGAAAAGGGGCAAATTTAGGGGCTTCTGGGGTAAAAGGGGGGTTTTGAGTTAAGTGGGTATTAACAGCTTGAAGAGTTTTCAAATAATGGCTTATTCTATGCACTTTTGTACAGCAACTGAATTCAATAAAGAACTTTAACCAACTAAGAGACATGAGATGTGACAACTACCAACAAACCCAGCTGAGGGGAGTCTGTACTCCCTGCTGGGGAAAGAGGCAAAGCAGGGTCGGGCAGCACAGGGCTCCTTGTCCCACCTGAGGTCCCGTGTGTCCCCAAAGAGCAACCAGGAGCCGCTGTAATGAGCAAGTTGGCATTAACTTTATTCTATCTTCTGTATAATCTTAAGTACATAAGAAAGGTTTTTCACAAGCCTCAGGAGAAGACGAGTACGAGTCACAGGACAGTCTCAAAATAAAAAATTGCATATTTTTTTTTTGTTAAGTTTTGTCCTAGAGAAAAAGAGACCATTGACACTTTACAGAGGAAATGCATTTAAGATATGCTTATGCCACCCGAGGCGTTGGAAAAGTGAAGGTCAAAGCACGTGCAGCTCCCTTTGTGGGTCAGTACAGAACTGTGTCTTGGATCCATCCCTCTGCTCCAGGGCCCTGGAACGGAGGCTGCAACCTTCCACCAAAACAAAGAGCCTGGCAACGGGGGGAGGATGCGCTTTAGGGGGGCTGATGGTGGGTGAGGGAGAAAGCGATGAACCGACTCGATCCAACCCTGTGCTACTGACCCGGGAATGGAGGAGACCCCTCCTCTGCAGCAGGGGACGGGTTCACCAGAACCGTCCTGGAAGACTGAACCTGAGTTCAGCTGCTCCGAGAAGGAAGCCCTGGGGCAAAGATTCCCTCGGGAAGGAATTCAGAGGTGCTCAGCTCCAAGCTACCAGCCAGACTGCCGGGGGGCAACTGCAGTCGCTGGGCTGCAGTCTTCCTGTGGCACTGGTTAATGTAAAGCCTCCTGTCATGGCACGATCAGAAATACACTGAGCTAGTAGGAATGATAAAAGAAGTCAGGGTGGAATGCTACGGCCCAGGTCCTCAGCCTTTGGTCCAACAAAGCCATTCCCATGTCCTGTAATGCCACCAACTAGTAGAGAGAGCTGGAATTAGCAGCTCTAAGGACCTTGAGCCGTCTGCACAGCAAGTGGCTGCTCTGGACCCCGACACAAACCATTATTTGTTAAGAAGGGGACAGCGTTCCTCTCTCACATGAACAGTTTGCTTAAAGGCAATAAAAAACCCCAAACAAACCCCAAACAACACTCTGAAAGCCAACTGCCAGTACTGGCTGTGAAGTTCACCCAAACTCTGACATGATCAATTGGTGCAGTTAGATGGGACAAGGGGAGAAGAAAAAAACAACAATACACCTTCCTGCTGATAGATGTGGACAAAGACTGACCCACCACCTACACCAAACCCCAGCCAGAGGTATTTCAGTGACGGCAGGTAGCTGTGTCTCTCGGGTAGAAGAGAAGCAGTTTGAGAGCAGAAAGGTACAAGAAATCTAAGAGAATCATCTGAAAGCAGATTTGTCCCACAGCAGGGCCAGGGGAGGGCATGAGCCTTGGAGCTTTTCCACTTAACCGGCAATTTCTGTCACCGTGGTCACCAACTTCTGGCCGTTCCACACTGTCTTGAACTGTTCTGGGACAGGGAATTCAGTCTGGGGGGTAAAAATAGAAACCACTTGTCAAAAAACAATTTATGTAACCAGTAACTGCTCCCACTGCTTTTGGGCATTTCTTTCCTTAGATACATGCTACATCCCCTCCTGTACCACAAACGCTGCCCCAAAGAGATCCTGAGGAAGAAAAACCTCTCACAAAACAGCAAGTATCTGGCTGTAAAGGCAAACAATCAGCTGCTTTTAGCATCTGATCATCGTTCACAACATCCAAGTGTAGAATTGCCCTTCCAGCCCTCACTGTAACAGCTGCAGAGCTCCAAACCCCAACCCTGCCCTGCGTTACCCCAACCCTGAGCAGACCCCAGCAGCTTCAAACCTCAACACTTACAAAGTCTCCCCCCTCCGTGGGAATGAGGACATTCATCTCTGATGACTTGGCACTAACGATTTCGCAGTCTAGGGAGCTCTTGCTCAGGTACACATGGCAACCGTCTGTCTTGTTGATGGAGATCGTTGGCACTTTACCCATGACCTGCAGCAGGGTGGGCGAAGCAGCAGTTAGAGGAGCATTAGCCCCAACTGGGCAATCACATTTTCCTTCCGCGCTCGCGTTGCTGGATTCAATTTCTCCCACCTTTGGTAAAATCCAAAGCTACTTTTGTTTTGATGCCTTCAGAACAAACCTGCAGTGAACACCAGGCAAACTGACCATCCCAAATCAGAAACCAAAACCAGGATCAGAACAGAGCCTACTGCCGGCCTCCTCACAGGAGCTAACACTGTTCTCTACAGCCCTGAAGCTTCAGTGAAGTGAGGGTGAGCTGCAGAGCAGTGGGACAGATGGTGTTTCATGAATGTTCTCCACGGATTTCTGTCCTGGAGAGACAGAACTGGGAGAAGCAGACGCTGCCGACACCCTGCTGTGCAGCGCAGCGCTCACACTCCAGGCAGAGAGCGCTCACCTGAACTTTAACGTCCCTGCTGTTGATGATCTCTACGATGCCCACCACGTCGTCGAACACCAGACCCACCTTCTTGCAGTTATCTGCAAAGCAAAGACAGGGTCACTCACAGGAAGGTTTTGGAGACTCAGCCTTCAGCAGGCAGAAGCAGTTTCCAGGGTGTCTCTGCTTACCCAGGGTGATGGAGTTGATCTTGCCTTTGATCTGGAGTGTACTATTTGTGCACTTGAAAACATACGCCACCTGCTTCAGCTCCGTGTCACTGATTACCAGGTTAGTGGCATTCTCCTGGTTTTCCTGAAAAGACAGGGAAGCAGCACTTTATTCTTGGAATGCTGGAATGCAGACCAATTGACCCACGTGAAGAGCAGGGCAGCGCAGCCCCTTTCGCAGCAACCTGCATCTGCTCTCAGGCTCTTACAAGAAAGGTNCCACTCTCCACTTTTTGCCCTCTAATTCTAGCAACGCAGGTGCCTTTGGAGAGGTTTTGGGGGAAGGATTAGCATTACAGGCTGGTTTGGGAGCAGTGAAAGGTTTGGGTCCACTTCTCACAGGACCCCCTTGGTTCTTCAGTGCTGGGTTCTTGTGGGTCTTCATGTCATCTGAAACATGTCTTAAGCCTGCAAGAGACATCACACATGAGCCCCTCCAAGAAGGCAGCTTCACAGACACCAGAGCCCAGTGATTGCAGCAGCCCTCACGGCAGGGTTTTCAAAATGCAACTGAATTATTGTGACTGGGCCTAATTTGAGCCCAAGCACGAGTGACAGCGGGAGCAAGGAACACTGGGCACAATGTTGAGGAGAACACGTGTCCTGTAGAACCAGAAGGTGCCAGCTCTTCCACTCTGCAGCTGGAAAGAGCCCCGAGCCAAGCACCTCGCTTGTTTCACATCTGTCCCGAAACACTGACCCGGTAACACACAAAAGGGGTCAGCCTTGTGCAAGCAGGAATGGGTGCAAAATCACACCTTGTGTAGGGGAGACAGGGGGACAACCTCAAGGCTCCCTCTCTCTCATCTCCAGCTGGAACAGTCTCTTGCTACACCCAAGGGATGAGGCTGAGCACTCTAACTCGGGTGTGCTCCCTCTGGCTTCCAGCCTCATCCTCAGCCCGGGCAGTCGGTCCTTAACAAGGACTCGCAGCACAAGAGCGCTCTGGCCCCTGCCCACTCCCACCTACCGGAGGTGATGCCTTCTCCCCGATTGATCTGGGCGAAGAGCGCGGAGCGGGAGGCAGAGTCGTCTGTGCTGGAGCTGGAGGGGGCAGGAGCCGGGGGGGGAGGAGGGCC
>VZTM01023000.1:44387-58803 GCA_013400555.1 Jacana jacana | reverse complement strand
CCGGTGGGGGAGGAGCTTCAGACAAATACCGCTCTGTGATTGGCGGGCGGGAGACGAAGGGCGTGGTCGGATAGAGCGAGGGGCGGGGCTGGAGGGGCGGGGGCTCGCTTGGGGGCGGGGCCACGGGGGACGGGGTCGAGGGGCTGGACGGGACACGAGACCCGCCGGAAGAGTGGGGATCCCCGGAGTGGGGCTGGGGAGGCTCCGAGGTCCCCACGGAGGGGCCTGAGAGCCCCCGCGGGGGCAGTCGGCAGCCCCCCCGGGCAGGTCTGGGGGAGGGCCGCAAAGCCCCCGGGAGCAGGGCTGTTGGAGGAGGGGGGTCCTCAGGAGGTGTGGGGCCCCCTGAGAAGGATTGGGGACCCCTGGGAGAGGCTGGAGGTTGGGCCCTAGAAATGTGGCTGGGGGCTGAGCCCTGGACCCCCAGGGTGGGCCTGCGTGGGATGAGGTCAAGGCCCCTCTGAGCTGTGTGTGGTGGGTGCGGGATGAGAGAAGGGTCCTGCTGGGGATCAGAACAGCTACACCCTTACACGGGGTCAGTCCTGGGGGGCTCTGGGCCCCTGGTGCTCTCTGGCTCTGTGCGGCAAAGATGGTTTTACTTTTGGTGTGTGATGGCTCATCCCAAACATCCAACAACTCCTGTGAGGCTCCCGTGCTTCCCTGGGTACAGACACTTTGGAGTCTTGTGTTCACAGACCCTCTTTGATCTGAGGTTCTCGAAGCCCTTGGCAAAGGGTGGATAGATGTTGTTGTCCCAGAATGGAGTGGTCAAGGGAAAAATAACTCGGAGCCACCAAGGGGTCCCTAGAGTCAAGTTGGGTTGCTCTCACAGCAGCTCCGCTCTCTGCTTTTACTATTAAGGCAGGACTTGCTCTAAAAAGGTGTTTGCTGCCATGGTTAGAGGAAGGGCAGCAATTGTCCCTGCCTGCTGTGAGCAAACTGGAGCTTTGCTCTGCATTTTTGGGTCCCAGCAGCTCCAGGGAGGGAGGTGAAGCCGAGCTGGGGGGTCTGTGCAGACAAACAGAGCGTCTGCCCGGGCGAGGGCTGGGACACACTGACAGGATGGGAAGGAGGAGAAAGCTCAGTGAGGTCGGCTTCCTGCCCTGTGCTCTGCTACCATAGATGGTCACGTCTGCTGCAGCACGGGCTGGAAGTGGGGCCCATCCACTGCCGAGCTCCCGAGCTGAGATCCAGGCTCCGTCTGTGGGTTCCCAGCCGGGGCAGGCGGGATCAGCCAAAGGCCGGGAGCGTGGCTCTGCTGACATCTAGTGAGGTTGTCTCCTCTGGCTTCCTGCTCCCTGCGAGCTGGGGAGGCGTTCAAAACCCTTTGAGGGGTTGATTTTTCCCAGCAGCCGGTGGACAGGAGCTGTGTGTCTTGGGGAAGAGGCAGATCACCACTATCCCCCCTCCCCTCCATGCAGCCCCCCAGCTCTGAGCCACTGCCCTGGCAAAAGCACATGGAGCCAAGAGCAAACCGCCGCTGCCCTCGTGTCGTCCTTTCTGTAGAGGAATCGAGCAGCTCCCTGCAGTCACCAATGTGGTTTGCCTGGTTTTCTGCTTTTCTTGCCTCATTTTCCACCCTGCTGGCACCTGATCTGTCTCTTGCAGCTGCCTCCATCACAATTGGATGCTTTAGGATCAATTGGCACGATGCAAAATAGAAAATAAATTACAGAGATGTCTCTTCCATCCAGCCAGTGACTTATGGCATCCTATAGTGGTCACAGCAGTGAAGGACCAGCCACCTCCTGTCGCACTGGTGTGAGGCCAGCAGTGGTCCTGGTGGGCAGCAGAGGCAGGAGCCATCCTCCTGGGCCACATCCGTGAGGAGGAAAGGAGACTGGGGAGGGGAACTAGAAATAACTGAAGACCAGGGGGAGGAAGAGCCCCGTTCACTGGGGGTATTGACGCCCAGCCCCATGCCGGTGTGTTTGCTTCTGGGGTGGGTCTGTTTGGCTGAATTTGTTTCCTGAAACTGCAAAGCTCAGTTCCTGGTACGGCTGAGTCCCAGAAGAGCTGCACGTTTACAGGACTGTAAAACAGGTCAGGGCTCTGTGGGGCACCCTGCTGCCCATAAACCGTGCCAGCCTTAGACTGTCACTGTCCTATCTCCAGGGAAAAGCTTACAGCTTCCTTGTGCTGCTGCCCGGTGGTTGGTGCCTCATCCCCCTTTCTCCCACGTGTTGTGGGGGTATTTCCTTCTTTTTTTTTTAGCCATTAAAGGATAAAAATGTATTTGTGTCCCCTAGACAGTGCTTGTAGCTGAAGGAGAGCACTTGTCCCCACTCTGTTGGTGTGTAAGGAGGGCACTTGTGTGAGTTCCAGCCCAGTTCAGAGCCCCAGCACTGGCCTGCACACAGCATTTCATTTCCCAGCAAAGCAAATGAAAGCTTTGTTCCTGGGAAAAGGGATTTTTAGTTAATTTTAATTTTTTGGGTAGCAGGGAACCATCTTGCTGCCCCATCAGTTTCTGGCCACGTGCTGGCTGCTTACATCCTTGGAAGCAGTGGTTTTGTAAAACATTAACTAAAGCCCCCTAGAACAGGTCAGTAGCCTTCAGTCTGTATTTGCAGATAAAGTGAGTGACCTGAGCTGGGTGGCACAGACAAGGTGACCCCTGGGGACAGCTGTACCCAGGAATGCCTCTGCGCAGCTCGCCCTGGGTTAACTCTGCCTTCCCCACCTGGTGACAGAGCCCAGGCTGGCTTGGGGCCGGGGGGGTGTTACTGTGGGAGGTGGACTTTCTTGCCGTGACCTGCTGGCCAGCACCTCTGTCCCAAGCACAGCCCCGCTCTGGTGATCCTGCTTCTCCCCAGAGCTTCCCAGGCTTCGGCACACAGGACACAGCAGTGATGTATCTCCAGCTCTGCAGGCAGGCGCTTCCCAGGCACTCGGGTGCATTTGCTCCATGGCCCAGGTTAGCTTGGATTAAGCTGTAGCCCAGCTGCTGCTGGAGGCCAGCTGTAGGTGCAAGTAGCATCTCCCCATGCAGTTCTGACTGGGAAGACATCCTGCACCAGATTGGCTTCCTTCATGCTTGGAGAGAAAGCCCTCTGTAATCACAGCTGAAGCAAGATGGGGTCTCCACTTTGAGGCTGGAATTTTGCCCAGGGCTCAGTGCTATCAACTCCTGTGGTCATTTCCACCCCTCACCCCACCTATTTTCTTAAAAGCCTCAAATAGAAGAGGTGTGCTTAGCTAGGAATGTCTGGGCCTCGGTTCAAGCTCAGTATGCTTTTAATGTCTTCAGCTGGCTGCAAAAAAAAAAATGAATAGAGACTCCTCATGAACCCCACGGAGCCAAAAAAAGAGGCAACAGAATAAAATGTCCCTGATTTCTGTTGGAACTCTTTGAAAAGAAAAGCTAGCAGCAATCCCCCAAATCCGTGGAGACAGCAGCACTGCCCACACCCCTTGGAGACAGCCAGGTCACAGCAATGGCCAGGATTACTCCGTGCAAACCCAGCCAGGAGCAGGGCAGGGGTCAGTACATCTGCAACAATCCCGAGCTCTGTGCTTGGCTGGAGCATTGCCACCCTCCTCTTCCTCTCACAGAGGGTACAGATGGCACTTACCTGCCATGGGGGCTTCAGAGAGCACCAGCTTTGTCCTGCCCTTGCTCCTTCACTGCAAACTCCATCCCTGGGGGAGCAGGGAGCTCCCAGGCTAAGGTTAACACTGCCTCTTGCCCTCTGCTCAGCACAAAGCCAGCTCCCAGCCTCCTTGCATCGTCCCTTTTGCTTCTTTCCGTGACCCCCGCCGTGGTGGCAGAGAGGGGCCCAGTTGAGCATTCCCAGCTACAGTCTAAGCCCTCTGGCTATTTTGAAAACCCCATCCTCATTCCAGTCTTTTGTACCGAAATGTGGAACAAAGGATGAGCCGTCCTTCCCCTGACCTCCCTCTTTCCCCCACGCCCCAAGCAGAGGGGCTGCTCTTGACTCAGCCACCAACCCTAGAAATGTCTTGGGTGTGACAAATGCGCTCAACAAAAGGCAACAGCCCTGTCCCCCAGCACTGTGGCTGGAGGGGAGCGGGGGGGACAGAGCAGCAGAGGCCCCTCACACTGGGGAATTTGCCCCAGCTGTGTGGGCAGCTGCTTTAGCTCCAGTGCATCCTCTGCCTGCGGGCAGACCCCAGCCTGCTGCCCACCACCCCCTGCCCCTCGCACTGCACTTGTCACAGGAGTGCAGTGCTCCTGCTGAGCGTGGAGGGCAGGGCTCTACCCATTTCTGCCGTGGAGAGGGGAATGTGAGAGCAAGGTATAAATATCCAGGCAGATTAGCGCTGGCACAGCACTCTGCCCCCAGAGAAAGTGTTGGGTGTCACCCACAGCCCCGCATTCCCTTTCTCTCCACTCCCCGCCTGCCTCTCCCATTTCCAGCCCCGGGCTGGCAATCTCTGCAGCCAGCACTTTCATTTCATTCCTCCCTCCACCGCTGTTCCCTTTTGAAAGGGAGAAAATAATGGAGCCTTTGTTGGTCGCTGCGGCACAGGAACCCGGACAAGGAGCTGCACAGGGGTAAGGGGCTGCCGGGCACGGTCGCCTGCTGGGATTACGGCATTCCTTGCGCCTTTGTGGCTCGGGAGAAGTCAATCCTGTGCCCCGTGGCATGTAAAGGGACCCTGGGCTTGCTGCATCCACAGAAAAAGCAGCCAAAAACTCCTCCACACTCACGCTGCTGACTTTCCCCCGCTTTTATGTAAATTAGTAGGTCCTCCTGTTCAGTTTCTGTACAGACATATACAAATAGTTTTATATTTACATCATTAAGTTAATTAGGCTCTATAAAAAAAAAAATAGAAGATCACCTTTCCAAATTAGTGTCCTGTGTACAGACAGCAGAGGTGAGCTCACGTCCTTGGCGTGGTCACATCGACAGTGTAACGTACACTAACCATTACCCCCGGTCCCACAGGCGATCGGCCCCGCACGAGCCCAGGCACGAGCGTTAATCAGTGAAAAGGATCCCGCTCCAGGCTTCTTCTGGCCTCCAGGACCCAGCAGGGAATAGTGCTCGTTTCCTCATGGGGCACACAAGTACCACAGGGTCAATTCGTGTAATGTACACTACCAGTGCTCCGTGGATCCCATGGAAGGCACAAGACCAGCACAGATCTCGCGGTTGAGTTGGTGGATGCTCTGCAACGGCCTCTCCCGGGCAGCCCCTCCATGGTGCACACCTACAGTGGCAGCATGAGGCTGGTCCAGCCCTGGGAGGGGGCAGAGTCCTTCTGAGAGCCCTGGTGTGAGCGGACGGAGCCAGCCCGGGGTCACACGATGCTGGCCAGTTCTGTGTTGTCCGACTCGGAGCTGCTGTTGCTTTC
Source organism: Jacana jacana (assembly GCA_013400555.1). Classification (NCBI taxonomy): domain Eukaryota; kingdom Metazoa; phylum Chordata; class Aves; order Charadriiformes; family Jacanidae; genus Jacana; species Jacana jacana. The sequence goes on along the minus strand of VZTM01023000.1, from coordinate 53,481 downwards.
CTCCCTGTGGGCAAAGGGTTGGGGATGAGGCAGGGAGTGAGCCATGGAGCAAGCCCTGCCTCCGAGCAGACATCTGCCTTGGAGCACAGGAGCCTCCAAAGGGTTCAAGAGGGACACCACCACCTTGCACAGTCTCCAAACAAGTTTTCTTTAGCAACTGGGGCGGGTTCCCCACTGATGTCAAGTGCTTCACGCCATCTCTTTGGAAGTCAGGATTGGGAAAATAAGCCTGCCCTTCCCTCCCCTCACCACCCACGGGTTCTAGAGGGTTCTTGGACAAGTCACAGTGTGTCCCAACCCGTCTGGGCCTGATCCTACCCCCACAGGCTTGCTGTGCTTGCTACTTCCATAGCACAAGCTGACACTCACCTTAAGTCCTGCAAGGCTTTCTTGTTTTGACTCCGCTTCTCCTCATCAATGGGGTACAGCTTGAACAGGAGCAGGCCCAGCAGGATCAGCCCCACAGGCACAGCTGACACCAGCATCTTCAGGGTGAAGTTTACCTCACTGGGCTGGGAGCAGCCCCTGGTCTGGTACCCTGCAAAGCTAGGGACAGAAAGGGACCTTCAGGCAAAGAAAACCGAGTTTTTTAGGAAGCAAGCCTGACCCTGCAGGGAGAGGCTCAGAGCCCCAAATGAACTGAGACGCCCCCACCTCCCTCCCAGCCCCTGGGAAGCAGAGATGCCTGGATGCAGATACAGGACCTGCCTGCCTCCCTCCCTGCCCCTTGGCTCCCACACAAGAACTCACTCTAAGCTGAGTGTGGAGATGCCCAGGGAGACCCCAGAGGTGAACTTGGTAAAGAAGACATAGAAGGAGAAGAAGATGGCTTCGTGGCCATGAGAATCAGGGTGCTGCAGCTTGAAGTCATCTATGACATCTGGGAGCATAGACCTGTGTGGAGAGAGGAATGGTGAACACTAGGGCAGAGCCAACAAAGCATCTCCTCCCAGCACTGAGAGGATTTCCATCCAAGAGCCCCATCTTGGGCTGAAAACATTGCAGGAAAGGTCTCCCAAGGATTTCTAACCACTTCAGCAAGCCCTGGAAGCACCTTACCCAGCTCTGGGGCTGCAGCACCAAGAGCACCAGGACCTCACACTCACCAGGGCAGAAGGAAAGCGGCTGCAACGCTGATCCCGGCTGCAATGGCCACGACGTAAGTGACAATGAGGTTACTGTCCAAGACAACCACCATGATGAGGAAGGGAATGGCAGACTGGAGAGGGGACAGAAAGCAGATTGTGTCAGTGCTTGACCCAGACTCCTTGTCCTTTCCCCTTCCTTCCTGTACATCCCAGCCCTCCAACCACAGGAATGGAGAAGCAGCAGTGCTGCCTTCCTCACAGATCCCTGCAGTGGCCATTTCTGCTGGCCTTGGCCACACACGTGACAGCACAAACAGGATGAGGGACAGGCACCAAAGCAGCAGCAGCCCCTGCCCTGCTCCAGCCTCACTCAGGGGGCACACCGCTCTGCTCACCCCGGGTGGGAAACACCATCCTCACATGCACCTCCGTGCTCAAAGGGACCCACTCACCGAGATGCCCACGTAGACAGCAGTCTTCTTCCCAAAGCGAGTAAGGAACCACTGCCAGAAGGGAATGGTCAAGGTGGCTGAGAGCTATGAGAAAGGGTCACGGTGTCACTGGCTGGTCCGGCTCTGGCCTGGGGTAAAAGCTCTTTCCAGGCAAGGAACAGCTCCTGGACACTGCCTCCCCCCCCACATTTCCAGCTTGTTCTTGCACCTCTGATTTCCACACGCTCCCGGGGCTGGCACGCAGCCACGCTGCCTACTCCTGCCCTCACGCCATCCCTCACCTGCCTCTGCTTCCCAGGGAAGGAGAGCTTGCAATTGGAGCAGGTGAGTGGGGCCACCTCCTCCCCGCTGCAGAGCACCCTGGTACCCGGCACCACTGTCCTCGGGGCACATGGCAGGTGACAACACAGGGAGGACCCGAGTCTATCCTCGGCGCTGGGAAGGGACCTGATCTTCTCACTGCTGCCTGCACAAAGCTTGGGCAAGAGCCAGGCTCTGTGGGGACCTTGGCACCTTGGACCTCCCTGTGCCATCACGCAGGGAGGGTGGGAATAGCTCCCAGGGATTAGGGAAGCTGGAAAGTGCTCTCAAGGAGTCGTTTTGCTCCATCTTCCTGGCAGTAAACACTGTGATCCTTTTCTCAAGGAGGGGAGTGGGGGGGGCGGGGATGGGAGATAAGTGGCAGGATTTGGACAAAAGGTCCCCGTGGCTCCTGGTCTCCCCCATCTCTGGCTGCCCTTACACAGGAACAAAAGCCTTGCTGTTCCTGCCAACTCACCCAGACGCTGCAGGACATCTGGCAGCTCCTTCTCCCAGGGAACCTCCGGTCACTGTCCCCACAGTGGACTATGGCAGCCCCACAGCAGCCCTCCCCTCAGCTCACAGAGGGCCCATCCCATGCCAGCTCCTGAGGAGGACCCAGGGTGTCCTATAGCATGTGTCCCACCACTGTCCCAGCCTCGAGGGGCTCCAGAATGGAGCTGTACTCACCATGATGGCCAGGAGGATGTTCTGGAACTCGTTGCGGAAGCCCAGGGTGTAGGTGCAGAAGAGGGCAAAGTTGCCCTCCAGCAGCTGCAGAGGAGGCAGACAGTGGTTAGTGGGGGACAGGCACCTCAGCCACGTGCTCCTCCTCACCAGGCTGTGCTCAAAGCACAAGCATGGGAAGAAAGAGGCCATTCACCGACCCATCCAAGGGTCACATCCTTCTCTGCCTGGGGCAGCTCCGGCTCATTGAGCTGCCGCCTCACATGCTCCCATCCCACCAGGATCTTATTTTGGCCCTACACTGCTCGTTCCCCAGCCATCTCCAAGCTGCACTGCTGCTGTTCCCTCTCCCCATTCACCAAGCCCAGCTATGCTTACCATGAAGGCCAGTGAGGTGAAGAGGAAGCCAGCAATGAGCTTGATGTAGGCACCGTGGTTCATCACCAGCTTCAGCCCCTTGAAGAAGGAGACAGGCTCGTCCGACTGGAGCTCAGAGGACTCTGGGGAGCAGAGCAAATCAGCCCATCATTAGACCCACTTGAAACAGCACCCTTGGGTGCAAGGGGTGCAGTGCCTCACCACGCCTGCTGCTGAGCACCCTGCACCTAAAGCATCCCACCCCAAGGGAGCCAAGGCAGTGCCTGCAGGGACCTCTCTGCCCTCACATGGAGGTCCCTCAGACCCATGGAGGGGAGGGGATGGTGTGGGATGATTTGCCCAGGATAAAGGGAAGGGGAGGGAAGGTCACAAAGCAGAGGGAGGGAAGGACAGAAGCTACTGGAGGTTGGATATCAGCTCATGCCAGGATGCCCAAGTTGGCACTAGCATCCTTGACCAGTCAAAACTGCAAGATAACACTTATCTCTGGCCATGCAGAGCAAGAGAGCTAAGTCCTCAGAGCTGTACTGGCATGTACCCTGGAGATGCTCTGGCCTCCTGCCCACAGCGCTGCCCTTCTGGGGTACCTTCCCCAGGCCCCCATACCCAGACCTCAGCTCTGCCTGCCTCTCTCCTCTGGTGCTTGACCCACAAACAAGGGACCGAGAGCTCAGCTGGGCTACTAAGGACAGGAGCCAGGGTATTTTCATGAGTCCAGAGTATTCCATCATGTCTCAAGCCTCACCTCTCTTCTCCCGCACACCCACTGACAGGATCACAGCGCAGAGGATGTAGAGTCCCCCGATGACCCCTGCAGCGATCATATAGGCATTTCTCTGTGCAAGAGAGAGGAGGGAGCAGTGAGGGAGGGGGCTTGTCCCAAGAGCCAGCCCAGTCAAAAAGGCAAGGAGAGTATGGCAGGGGCTGCCAGCAGCTTACTGTGTCTGTGAGTGACTCGGTGTCTTGGGTCATGTTTAGCTCCTCCATGGCCACTGAGGAGTTGGGCTTGCTGATGAAGATGGGGCTCTCAATGCAGGGAGTAACCACCTTGCCCACAATCTGGCCCTGGATGGCGGTGCCCAGCACAGTGCCCAGCACTTCCACCGTCATACCTGGAGGAAGAGGACAGCGGGAGTGAGCACAGCCCTTGGGCAGCCAGAGCATGGGTGCAACACCCTTCTCAGCAGAGCCTCCCCAGATGCAACTCATTGCCCCTCACCAGAAGAAACAAGCCATCCCAGCTCTCCTACAGCTCCCTCCCAAATCACCAAGTGATAAAGCCTGTACTGCTCAGGGAAGGAGAGTGTCTGCTGGGGAAACTGAGGCAGGGAGAGAGGCCAAGACTTGCTTATGCCACTCTCACTGCTGTGTGACCAAACAGGAGCTTGGGAGCTCAGATACCCCACCACCTGCTCCAGGCACTTGGCCATAAGAAGGACCACCTCCCCATCAGCCCAGCTCTCATGAGACTAGGTTACAGCAGACAAGCATGTCTGCTGGAGCAGCCAGAGAAGAATGGGAAGAGCTGGACCAGCTGCAATTCAAGCCCTGAACAATGTTCATCACACACCACCCTTGAGGTAGGGTGTGATCAAATGAGCCCTTCCAGCAGGACATCTGGAGGAAGATCATGCCCCAGTGAGAGCTGCACCAAAGGAGCTGAGCTCCAGCTGCTCCCCAGCCCTGGCAAGGAAGGGAAGGGAATACTCTTACGGTAGGCAGTGGCAGAGTCCCGCTCACTCTGCTCCCGGCTGATGAACATGGTCAGCGCTGAGTAGGGCACGTGGAAGCACTGCAACGGCACAAGGAGAATTAGCTCAGGGATGGGAACCTGCCCCTCTACAGAGTTCAGGCCTCTCCATCCCTCACCCACCAGCCCTTGTGTGTGCAGAGCCCAACTCACCGTCACGAGGGTCTGGAAGATGCAGTAGAAGACGAGGTACCACATCACTTGGCCTCTGGAGATGTCCGGCACAAACCAGATGAGGCAGTAGGAGATGACAGCGAATGGGGTGGAAAAGATGATCCTTTGGGAGAAATACAGTGTTAGCCTCGTGGGTATGCAGAGCCTCGGTAGCCCCATCGCCACACGACCTGTGGGGTTCAAATACCAGATTTTGGGGGCTCCTGAGCTGCCCTGGGGTGGCCCATCCTGCTCTGTATCTTTGGCAGGAGGCGGTTGCCTCAGGTGGCTCAGACCAGGCTGAAGGCAGCAGCTCGGGTCTCCCAAGGTGGAAGGGGAAGAGCTGACTGTCTGAAACCTCTAGAGAAGAGCTTCATTTACAAAACCAGACTTCTCTGCTTCAGTGGAAGGGAATGATCTGCTCCGACCTTCAGCTTCCACCCTTGGCCCCAACGTCTCCTCCAGACTGCTCAGGAGGATGTAATCACCTCCCTTGTCGCAGCAAGGGCTGGGCAGCAGCCAGGCAGCACAGGCCCAGCAGACAAATGCCTCTCACCAGCTTGGCTTTGCTGCCAGCTCCCCCGAGCCCTGGTCCCGAGGTCACCTCTGCTCTGCTGGCGGCGATGGGGCAAACCGCCAGCTGCAGGCACAGGATGCAAAACTCAACAGGGGATCGGAGGGGATTGCTCAAGCGCTGGGCACTGGCAGCGGTCCCAGCAGGACCAGACAGTGAGGGTGATGGCAGAGGGCAAGCCAAAGCATCCCTCAGCTTCATCCAGCAGATCCCACCACCCAGATGGGGTACAGCTCTGCCCCACGCCAGCAGCCCCAGGACACCACAAGCCCTGAGGCCGTCCCATCACTCAGGGGAGAAGTTCCTCCTCCCGGAGGGAAGGGAGATGGGTGCTGAGGTTCTATCAGGAGGCTGGTTTTGTTTGGATTTCCAAGCACCCTGCGCTCCACAAACTACTGGACAGAGGCTACAGTCCCGGAAGGAAGCCAGCAGAACCGGACAGGGGACAGAAGGCACGCAGGGTCAGGGCTGGCCCTCTGCCGCTCCGCTGCCAGGGTACAGCGAGATCTTTCCGTCCGGGCTGACGTACGGGACGCAAAGTTTAAATGTGAAGTTGGGGGGTGGGGTAAGGGGAGGAAGAGCACGAAGCCGAATGGCCGTGGATGGGGAGCGCCGTCGGGAGCGTTGCTCAGGGCCCAGCACATGTGCATTTTTCCGTGCGCACGTCACCCCGGCGGGACCCAGGGGGGAGGAAAGGGGCGAGCCGGCCCCAGCCACTCCTCTCCCTCCCGCTTATCGCCCTGCGCATACGTGGAGCCAAGGGAAAGTTTGAATGAGTCACCGCAGAGCGTGCGCGCGGCGGGAACCACGTCACGCTGGCCGTGGGCGCCAACGCCTGTGCCGTTGGTCCTGACGAGGTTCTCCACCCCCACGGGGCCGGCCCAGCACTGGGACCTGGGTGCTGAGTCCCAGCCAGGGCTGACGAGCAGCTCCTGGCAATGGCAAAGAAGTGACTTGGAGTTACCTCTGACCCAGGCAGAGGTGATTAAGGAGCTCGGAGGAGGCTGCCGTGACGCGCTCGCCCGCTCATTGGCCGCTGCGCGATGGTGTGTTCCTTTGTGCCACGGCTCGCACACCCCTTCCCAGCCCGGCAGTTAACTGTTTGTAATCGGCTGCTGCCCCAAAGAAGGAAGGTCAAAGCCAAAGCTCTTCAGTCACCCAAGACATCAAGGGACATTTTAGTTGCCGGGAAGTTTGGGGTGGTCAAGGGAAGGGGGGTGGGCTCAGGGCTGGGGGACAAAGAAGAGTCCCTGAGGCTGGGGGAGAGGAGGCGGCAGCCACTGGATGGGCTGCAGGGACAAAACATGCCCAAAAGTGTTTCAGAAAGAAAGAACTGAAAAGCAGAGAGGTGATGGCCCTTGGGGAAGGTCTTGTCTCCCTTCAGAGGGGCTGGAGCAGCCCTGCTTTGAACTGGAGCCACCAGCAGCCATGTGGGGCTGAGCCCCACAGGCCAGACCCCTCAGAGCCCAGCAGAAACTTCAGACAATAAACTGCCCTCCCCCCCCAGGGTGTTATGCAGGGTCCCCTCACGGGTGCTGAGGGTTGGGGTCAGGCAGCAGCCTCTGAGGCCACCCCACAATGCCTGCGGCTCCTGGCTCTGCACGCAGGGAAACTGAGGCAGAGAGCAGCCCCACCAGCGTGAGGCTGCTGGCTCCACACAGCCAGCAAACCCTGGGATCGGGAGGTTTAAACTCAACTCATCTTCATCCAACTTGGACTCAGCCGGTTGCCCTTGAGCCGTGTACAATAGCAGCAAGCTCCTCTCAGCCGGCTGCCCCGGCGCTGCGGAGGGGCCCAGCACGAGTCAAACGCTCTGGCTAATTTTAACGAAGCAGGAGCCGTTCGGAGGAATGCGGCCACTCCATCCCCACCCCCTGCCTCGAGGATGTGAGATTAGGCAGAGCAGAGCGACAGCGGCCACCCGAGCGTGCAGGGCTACCCCGCACAGCCCTGCCCGCACGCCCCGGCAGCCCTGCTCTAATCTCCGGACCCCAGACCCCACCACACGTGCGGCTGCAGAGAAGCTATTTCAGGCCATGCTTGGAGCCTGGCTTTAACAGCAGCCAAACGCCGCTGCTCAGAGCTATTCCAGGAAAAGCCCGGAAGCAGAGGGTATAATCTGTGGGGGCAAAAGGACCTCATCCCTCTAATTCCACTCCCCCCCATGCCCACCCCTTTTGCTGCATTGTATTTCAGCAATCCCACAGGCACCCAGGACGCAGGCTATTTTAGCACAGGACATGCCACCATGTCCACACTTAGGCATTAGCACCCTGCAACGCTCCCTGTCCTGCACAGGGGCTGGTGTTTGTGGACGTCCTAAGTCTGCCCTGAATGCAGCCACGAGCCCTTTGGGGCTTTGCAAACCCCGTCCCATCTGCTGTGACTCCCTTTGGCACCCCCTGGCTCAATCCCCCTGCTCCCAAGGGCAGTGGAAGCCCCCACGTGCAGGCAGCACAGACTTGTGACCGCTGTTTTTCCTGCCAGAGGAGCATCCTTGTGACTGTCAGCCGACACTTCCCCCACCGCACACCAACCATGCACAGCCCCGTCCCTCCTCCCCGCGGGTGCGATGCCACCTGCTCTGCTGGCAACAGGGCCCTATCGCCATCCAGGGCTCAGCAACTGCCACGGGAACAAAGTCCAGCATCAGAACGTGACATCGGGGCAGCTCTTAGAGAGGCTGGAGCTACTGCAGGCACAGTGACACAAAGGACAAAATAACTACTGGCAGCACCTTGGGCTTTATGGGGCAGTTGGCACCTCACCTGAGTGAAACAAGGCACCAGCATGTCCTACCCTGTAAAACTCATGCCAAGGGACACCCAAAGCTGAGTGGAAGCGCTGCGACACATCAGGCAGGTATGCAGGGTGCTACAGGCAGCTCTTACCAGGGCATCAGACGGCCAAAGCGAGTCCATGATGTTTTGCTGATGAAGAAGCCCACCATGGGGTCCGTGACTGCATCCCAGGCTCGGCCCACGAACAGGATGATGGAGGCATAGAAAGGGTCCAGCTGCCAGGAGAAGATCTCGAGTCAGGACACACAGACGCCCGTGCTCCTGGCTGCCCTTCCAGTGCCCTCCCAACCATACTGCAACCCCGTCACCATTGGGAGCAGGGGACAGTCCCTCATTGGGACTGGAGACACAGTGACCCAGTCCTTCCCAGCGCTGCCCCACCAGGCTCTTTCCAAACTCCCACCATCTTGGAGTGGATCTCCCCAGAACCCACCCCACAGCCGGCACGAGGGTGCCCCACGTGCACTTCTCCCTCCCCGTCTGGGGTCGTGGGACGGATCGTGCACCCCACAGGTCGGACACCACCAGCCCGTTTAGCACCTGGGGAAGCCCAGGCACGGAGCCGGTGGAAACTCACAGCCCTCGGACCGACACGCAGCACCACGACTCCTCTGTGACCGACCCCCCCCCAAAACACCCCCTCCGCTTCCAGCAGGGGTCGAGAGGACGGCAATCCCCAGGTGAGCCCGCCCGCCGGGCAAAGCTGCCCCGGGGGCTCCGGTCACGGTCCTTCTCCCACACCGTCCCGGTCCCGGCCGTACCTGCGCCACGTCCAGGAGGTAGATCTGAAGGAAGAAGCCGAGGGCGCAGCCCGTGATCTGGTAAGGGGCCCCCCCGACGGCGTAGCACAGCTTGCTGCACACCGACAGCCGCTCCCGGTTCTCCTGCAACCGCCATCGGTGTTAGCGCCG
>VZTM01023000.1:0-33392 GCA_013400555.1 Jacana jacana | reverse complement strand
TGTGTGGGGGTGTGTTACGTTTCCCCCCCCCCCCTCCCACGGGCTGACTAGGCTGCCGTGGAAGCGCTGACGCGGCCCCGGGGTGTCGTGACCCCGTTAATAAATCTGCCGGTGGCAGCGACCTGCGCCGGTGAGTCACGGCGCGGGACAAGGGGACTTAATGCCATTAGGAGCCCCGGGGGACGGTAAGCAGGTCGCGGGCGTTAAGAGGCTTAACCCAAATTGGTGGGGCCGCCTGGGGATGAGGAAAGGGTGGGCTGGGGGTACTCCCGCTCCCGGAGGGGTCCCGGGCTCGGTGCCGGTCCCGATCCGGCCGCGCCACGTGGGCGCCGAACAAAAAGCAACAGATTGCAAACAATGAGAGGGGCCGCCGTGATGGACAGGGGCGAGGGCCAATGGGATGGCGCGGCAGCCGGCTGGCCCCGCCGGATAGCCAATGGGCGGCTCGCAGGGGCGGGGTTCCGCGGTCCGACTTTTATTAATGGGTGGGGGGAAGTGTGTGTGTGTGTGTAGGGATGGATGTGTATGTGTGTGTGTATATATATATACACGTGGCTGAGACCGGCCGGGTTGTGACACGGGTGTGATGGGGGTGGGGGGGGAGGCAGCGATGGGGCCAGGACTCGGCCCAAGATGATGGTGGGAGTTTGAGCATCTCAGGGGGCTTCCAGTGAAAGGCTGTATTTTCCCCCAAAGTCTAAGAGAAAGGGTGGAAGCACATTCCTTAAGGGAGTGTAAGGAGCCAGGTCACCTCACTGTCCCCAGGGGTCAGCTTTGTGCCACTGGGTCAGGACAAGCCACAATGACAACAGGCTTTGGGTCCAATTAGGCTTCGTTTGGGTCTTGCTGTTCACAGCTGTGATAACCTCCCCCCATGCTGGCTCCTGGGCTTGGGATGCCTTCAACATTTGCTGGGTCTATTGGAGGGACCCCTTCACCTTTCCCTTCGCTCCTCCCCTGCACAGCGGGGGATTGTCCCCTCTGTCCCCCCGGGAGCCAGGGCTGAATGGGATTTATCACTTAGGAGAAGTAACAAGTCACTGAAGTGGGAAGCTGCAGCCAAGGGGAACAAAGGGCAGCTCTGCCCCCACGTCCCTCATCTACAATTCCAATGGGCCATGAAAGCGCCCGGCCAGGATGAACTTTGGAGTCTGGCTGTCCCAGGTCCCCAGCATCCTCCTCCTCCTGTGCCCCCCCCACCCCGGGCAGATGGGCTCTGGGCTTTCTTGCCCAATGATCCTTTATCCTGGGCATGTGTTGTTCCTGGTGCAGACGTAAAGCCCTATCCCAGTTTGGGGACTGGGCACACAAATGTGGAGAGAAAGCTCCTTCCTCTACAATGGCATTGGAAAAGCATCTAAATCGTGTAATTCCTTCTGGAGGTCGCAGAGTGGCTTTGCAGCTCCTGAGCCAACTTCTGCAGGATGGCAGCAGGGAATCGTGCGAGGGCCTCGGGGAGCCCCAGTGAAGGGGATGAGGGGTGACCAGAGCTCCCAACTGACGGTGACTTCTTTTTTTGGCTTGTCCCTTTTGAGCAGAAGGCGAGGAGATTGATGTGGTGACGGTGGAGAAGAGACAATCGCTCAGCCTGAGGAAGCCGGTCACCATCACGCTGCGTGCTGACCCCTTGGACCCCTGTATGAAACGCTTCCATATCTCTGTCCACCAGCAGCAGCACAACTACGCTGCCCGCTCGCCACCAGATGCCTGTCCCCCGCCGGAGCCACCCCAGCAGGATGAGGACAAGCCACCGACCACCACGGAACCGACCCCTGCCATCACGCTGCCTGAGCCCGGCTTGCCAAAAGCTGGCAGCAGCCCCGGCTCCGACAGCGAGGACGTGGCCAAGAGGAAAAACCACAATTACCTGGAGCGTAAGCGGCGCAATGACCTGCGCTCGCGCTTCCTGGCCCTGCGGGACCAGGTGCCCGGCCTCGCCAGCTGCCCCAAAACGCCCAAAGTGGTGATCCTGAGCAAATCCTCCGAGTACCTGCAGTCGCTCATCAGTGCGGAGAGGAGGATGGCAGCTGAGAAGCGGCAGCTGCAGCTGCAGCAGTCCCAGCTGCTCAAACGGATTGCTCATCTCAAGGGGCACTAGCACCCAAGGTGTCCCCCGACCCTGCTCCTCGCCGTCCCTCCCAGCTCCTTCTCAATTTGCACATTTTTATTTTTATTGTTTTGTAAATTTTCTTGGGATGTTTGTTGAACTCTTGGCCCCAGGGGGCTGCAGCATGTGCTGGTGGTGGCTGGGGGGGGGGGCTCCCAGCTGCAGGGATGGGGTCACAGTAGGGTTCCCCCCCCCAGTGGCAGCACCTGCCTGGGGCTGGCTTCTTGGCACCGGGTGTTGCGACATTTCCCCTGTCCCCCCTGTGAAGCTTTCTCAAGTGACTGCTTCAATTGGTGGGCTCAGCTCTGTTCTCCCTCCCTGCTCTGCTGTTTGCCACTGATGGCGTTGCTGGGAGCTGCCCCTGGGTGTCCCATTTCACCCCGAAAATCCCAATGGTCTGCTTCGGACACGGAGAACCCAGCACACAGGGGTTGTCTCTGGATGGATCCCCACGGAGGTGGCGGTGGCAGGATGTCTGTGACTGGGGTTAAGGGCTCCCTGTGGACGATCCCCTTGCTCGGCTGGACCGTACCTCACTTTCTGATCACTTCACGCAGTAGCTTGTCTTGGATTTTATGTTCTAGAAACTGCTGCTGTAACTGCGAGTCTTATACTGGAGGCTGTGTTTTTATACTGTATTTTTGTACCACTTTTTGAGAAGTATTGGTAAAGAGTTTTCTTTTTTTTTTATATATCTATAAACTTTCTTTTGGAGGGGGGCAGTTCCTGCTGCGGGGGAGGGCTCAGTCCTGCTGCACTTTAGGGAGATCAGGAAGGGGCTGGCTCCTGCTGGACCTTTCAGCTGAGTCCTTGTGGATGCCAGTTTTCCCCTTTGCAGCTCTCCAGACCACCCATTTGCAATAACGAGGGATTTATCATTTCGTTTTTTTCCCCTTTATCACCCTTCTGAGCATCCTTGTGAGCCCCCCTTTTCCCACCCTTGCGAGCACCTCAATGGCAGCCACTTAAAATCCCTGGCAAAGCTTTGGGCATTGCAGGGAGCCTGGCTGGAGGGGACAAGTTGGGTGCATGGAGGGGCTGCGCTGCCTTCAAGGCTTCCCCCTGCCTGTGCCATCCTGCTGCCTGCAGCCTGTGTGGGGGTGTGTGTATACAGGGGTAGCGGGGTCCCCTGTCCCCTCCCAGGGGTGCTCCTGCAGGATGGCACCCTTGGGTCCCCGCTGACCTGCTGAGAACCATTAGAGTTAACACTGTGGTCGGATTTAGCACTTTCTTCATTACCTCACACTTCATAAATAAATAAGTTTGCAACAGCCTGGGTTGGCTTTTTCCATGCGGGCGGCTGTGGGTTTCCATGTGTTGTGCCACCACAATGCTCCTGGGGAGGGCGGGGGGCTGGCTGGCCTGGCCACCTTGTTTTGGGGTGTCCTGGCTGCTCACAGACACAAAAAGGAATATATTTTTTTATTAAGGCTTGGCTGCCTCACTGCCAGTAAGACTGAGCTCTTTGTCCTGGCAGTCTCCCAGCAATCGAAACAGAGGGAAATGAATCACCTGGATTATTTTTCCTCCTTTTAAGTGGCTTTGTTGGCAAGGAGGGGCAGAGAGCTCACTCTGGGCTCAGAGAAGGCTTTGGTGTAACCCTAAACCCCCCTAATGGGGCTCAGGGCAGTCAGTGTGGGGCGACTGCTGCCCTGTGGGTCAGGGGACAGGGCTCTGGCTGGCAGTAACCCTATAGGGAGGGGGGGAATGCAATCTGCCTGCTTCAAGGGGCATCAGAGAACTTCATATACACAGATCTGCCGAGTGGGTGAAATTATATATATGTGTGTGTGTGTGTTCTTCCCTGCTGTCCCCGAACCTGATGCATTTGGGTTTCCTTCGTGTTGGTGGCAAAAGTCTTACTCTAAATGCAAGAGGGACGCAGTTACTGCTGAGAAGCGAGGGGAGAGCGGCAGCAGCTGCAGGAGACTCCACCGCCGGGGCCGAGCCCGCCTGAAGCGGCGATGATTCTGCGTGGAAGCTCTTAAGTACCCGCTCCCTTCGGTTCCGGCAACGTTTCCCGCTTTCTGCATGTTGCATCATGCTGTGTCAAAGCGTTTTAGAGCTGCATTAGAAGGTGCTCAGAGGAACTGCAGCTTAAACACGGAGCAGGGTGACCTAAATCTGACACCTCGCCCATGCGCCGGAAACAAAGCCCAGATGCACCAGTCCCTCAACCCTTTATTTGTGTTGTGTGTACACTCACACATGCAGACTGGTGTCTTTTTTCAGCTCAAGGTGACCCTCCTGATAAGGTTTTTTAGTAAGGCCTGTTCTTTCTTTTCATGCCAAAGGCCCACAGGATGTTAAAAACATTATTTTTATTTCTCGGAAATGATGTGTGGATCCTGTGACCCAGGCTGAGACCATCATCGGTGGAAAATGTAGCTGGTCTCAAATCAAACTGAGGAGCAGTTGCAGTTTTGCACATACCTTTGAGTTCTCCTGCTCAAAGCCCTCACCCATAAATAGATGTCTCCCTGAAACTTCCCCGGTTGCTGGAGCAGACGTCTCCTCTCGCTCTGCCACGCTAAGGATGAGGAATGCAGGCTCACAGCGCCAGGAGGTGAACAAAATAAACGCACAGGGCTTTTCCTTCTTCCTTGTTCTGCAATTTGCAAGTGTCGGCTGTAACCGACACAATTCCACACTCCCACCCCTCGAACGGTTATATTCTTAATGCACATTACCCTGCTCTTTGTGACTCGCCCCCTTCCCTCTGCTGCTGTTCCCCCCTCTAAACTGCCTCTGTTTTCCCACTCTAGCCCCTGTTTTGTGGGGAGCAGCCTCAGCCAGCTCGGGGTGCTGCAGGCGCGGTGCCACTTTCACGCCTGGGCTGGCAAATTTTTAGGACAGTTTGCCCGAGGCGGCGATAATCCCTTCCCCTGCAAGGGGGGCCGGCTGCCCGCAGCCCTCCCCAGCCCGCAGCCTCCTGCTCCCTGTTGCTATGGCGAAGGATGTGTGTTGCCAGGGAGAGCGGCAGCGCGGGGGTACCCTCCTCCCGCTATCGCCATGGCAACCGTCTCCCTGCCTGCTCTCCCCTCTGTTGCCACGGAGACAGTCGCCCGCTCCCCCATCTCCCCGTGTTGCCGTGGCGATGGGGGAGGACCAGCCTCCTCGGGGGCTGCGGGTTGTCACGGCAACAGCCCCGCTCCTCATTCTCCTGCCCCGTTGCTATGGCAACAGCATCCTTCCCACCCCATCCTACCCCCATTCCCCCAAAAATATAGGTACCGCGGGGCAGAGCCCTTCTTGTGAGCACAGCCTGGGGACAGGGGGGCCTGAAGGTGGGGGTGCCAGTGGGACCCCAAAAGGGGCTGGGGGCGTGAGGGTGGGCAGGGAACAGGGATGGGGACATAGGCCAGGGCCAGGAATCTGGGATTGGGCAGGGGACAGCGATGGGGACCCGGCATGGGGACAAGGGGAGGGTCCCGGGCCCGGGACAGGAATGCCGCCTGGCAGAAGGACACGGGGCAAAGGGCCAGGCCCCGTCCTCCCCGCGGCTGGCCCCNCCGGCGAGGCCGGGGGTAGGCCCGGGGAGCCAGGGAGGCCAGGGGTAGGCCCGGGGTAGGCCCGAGAGAAGGCCCGGGGGGCCAGGGAGGCCGGGGGTAGGCCCAGGGTAGGCCAGGGAACCGTGAGGCGCCGGGGGGGCGTGCCTGGGAGCTCGGGGAGAACCTCGGCCGGGCTCGGGGACTGGGGAAGGCCGGAGCTTGGCCCGGGATTGCCGGCGCGGCTGAGGGCACTGGGAAGCGACCTGGCCGGGTACCGGAGTGGGGGGCGGCGGGCAGTGAGGCCTGGTCGCGGCCTGGAGAGGCCCAGCCCCATGGGGCTACAGACCCAGCTCCCCTGGGTACCCGTGGCCGTGGGTGCTGGTGGGGGGACAGCCCCGGGGACTCATCCTGCCCGCTGGCTGTGCTCCTGGGCTGGCCCTGCTGGCCAGTTGTCCACGCTGCCAGGGGAGCTGCCATCCTCATTCCTGAGCTCTTAACACTGCAGCACAACTGAAACCCTCCTTGCCAGTAAACTTGTTTTCTGGAAGGACACCAAAGCAAGAGTGTTTTAAGTTTAACCTGCAAGAAGCTGTGTGGAGGTGTGAGGAGCGGTTGATGAAGGGAGCGTGGTAGCTGGAGTTAATCGGCAGTGAGTGATGCCCAGGATTGCGTCTGCAGATGTGGCTGACGTGGACCTCGGGTTGTGGGCAACGGTGTGGGACGTGGTGTGAGTCCTGCCTAGGAAACCGTGGCTGATGGAGGCCGCAGGGTGCGCGGTTCGGTCCAGGATGGTCCCTGCGTTGTGCTTTGCGTCTCGGTGAGGCAGCGGTGCCAGAGGCTGTGTTATGGACATAGTGCAGGGGAGGCTGTAAGGTGGCAGCTGAAGAGCAGCGGTGCCCTCCCTGGTCACTGAGCAAAGGGACACTGATGAGATATGCCTAAGAATACTGGAGATTATGTTTACTTCTTGCCAGTGACACTGTCTGGTCCCGTCTCTTACTGCAGGCAGCAGTGTGGAGTGTATCAGTTGTACATCAGGGTCAGGAAACACCAAGTAACTGAGCGTAATTTTTATATTTTTTGGTCCTAATTTGGTCACGAGATGCAGATTCCAGCCACCTCAGGGATTTTGTTATTGCTTAGTAAAACGCTTTCCTTCCTAATCAACACTTTTCACCATTCTCCTTCTAGAACGCCTGAACTTTCAATCAAGTTCAACATTTAATGTATTTGTTACCCTTTTAAAAAAGGTGTTTCCTGCCCACAAAACCCTTGGCCCCCTGTGCTGCTCAGAGGTGGACTCCCGCTGTCCTGTGGCCACCTCCTGGTTTCCTGCACGGGCTGCTGATGCTGGCCTCTGTTGGTATCCCACTGGGGATGCAGCCCAGGTTGCCTTTCTGGGCAGCCAGCGCACACTGTGGGCTGGTTTTCTCCTCTCTGGGCCGGGGCAGATTTTACTTGGCTGCTGTTACATTTCCAAGGTGAGTTGCTTTGCTCTAGTGTCCACATCCAAAATGTCTCTGGGCAGAACTTGACTGGTGTGGTTTTACTGGTACCGACCTTCCTGACCCAGACAAGCCCTAGAGCTTTCGTTTGGTTATTTGTGCCCGTTTGTGCACTGTGAATGCTGAGGTTCCTGGACCGTGCGGCGACCGCCAGCCCAGCACACGGCAGGCTTGAATATCAGGGAAAGGGCTGCTGACTTGAGCGATCCTGCGAACACGAGACTCCTGCTGCACCCTGAGCTCTGCAGAGTTGGCTGGAGCCGGCTGGCTCGCTGTGCATTCTCATTTTGTGCTGGTGGATGTTTTGAAGCGTGTATTTTGTGCTCCGGTTGTTCCAGGTCCCACTATGGGAATGTGGGCGCTGGGAGGACTCTGGCTTCAGGCTCCCAATGGCGTGCGGGCTCCAGTGGCTCTTGTCCTCCTTTCCTTTTAATCTCATTCTAGCGTGACTGTGAAGCGAGAGCCGAGCAGCTCCACTACTTTTATCCCGTAACGTGCTTTCGGCCTGGCCTCTTGGGGCGGTGAGGCGGGGGAGCCCTGCCTCTCCACGGCACGAAGGCACAGCCTCCAGCAGCTCCCGGCCGCGCCGCCCCCACCACGCTCCACTAACCCCCGTGCCCTGCTCAGGCGGCTGCAGCCAGCCAACTGGGTCTGCTTTCTTGCTGGCTTTGTTCCCGTGGAATATTGTCTCCCCGCTTGCCTGTCCCTCTCTGCCAGGCAGAGCCGGCTCCAGTGTCCTTGCGGCTGCAGAATCGCCTGGGTCTTACAAAAAAAAATCCCATTGCTCATTCTCGACTGACAGCTGCCAGCGGCCGCGTCGCCCTCGGCCCCCTCTTGTCCATTCATCGCTGCGCCCCGTGTGGGCTCCGCCGAGCTCTGACAAACGCTGGCAGTGTTTTTGGGCAGCTGCTGGGGCTGGAGCCAGGCTCGGGAAGGGGCCGGGGAGCCCCGAGCCCACCTGTTCCCGCACACAGGCACCCCTCTATCTCCTCCTGTGTTCGTCACGGCCCTGAGTCGCTGCGGTCGAATTACAGATTTAGCCGTTGCCGGCGTGCAGCTCAGGAGCTCTGCTTAATCTGCTGGCCTCTTAATCTTTCTTTTTGTCTTTCCTGGTGCCGGTTTGTCATCCCAGTGAGTTTCCTTTAGGAATAAGTCACTCCCCAGGGAAGACAGGCATGGCTTCTTCGTTCCCAGCTGAGCAATTTGTGGGCAGTGACCCCAGTGCCAGCGGCCCTGTCTGCTCTCAATCCCACCGCCCCTTCTGGATTTCATACTCTGAGGAGGTGATGCAGCCCTTCTCCAGAGGCTGTTGTAGCACACTAGCTACACTTATCAGTTGATGTGTCATGTCAGGATATCCTAAGTGCTCTCCCTGGTTTGGGTCCTCCATGCCCCTCTCCAGGACATCCTTTGCCCCCTGTGAAGTCTTCATGCTCTTCCTGGTGCAGGTGGCTTGGATGCATCTGGGGTCCCCCGTGATGCACAGCCATCATGTCATAGAATCACAGAATGGTTTGGGTTGGAAGGGAGCTTTAAGATCATCCAATTCCAACCCCCTGCCCTGGGCAGGGACACCTCCCACTAGACCAGGTTGCTCAAAGCCCCGTCCAGCCTTCACTGCTGTGCTCCCTGCAGTCAGGACAAAGGGATGGAGTTTGGGATTGTGCAGGAAACGGGTATGGGAGAGCCCACCCTTCCCGGCTGCAGGCTGTGGATCCTCAGGCACCATTTCCTGAGGACACTGGTGTTTATGTCTCCTTACATTTATGTCTCCTTACACCTTAGATTCCCCACCATGAGAGGAGGCCACAGCGTGACCTTGCAGCGCTGTGCTGTGAGCCATGGGCTTGAGCCGTGGGCTCTCAGCGGCAGAGGTGGGAGGACGCCGTCAAGGCTAAGCATCTTTAGTTGCCGGCTTGTATTCGGTGTCTCGGAGGCCTGCTGCTCCAGGCTGCCGCTAATCTGTTTTGGGGCCTTAGAAAGCAACAAAGGCTTATCTGAGCCGCTTGCTGAAAATAGAAATGAGTGTCGGGAGGACGTCTCGGTGCGAGGCCCTGCCGACAGCCAGCTGGTGGAAACCTTCTCCAGGCTTTGCCGGGTGTGTGTAAAAGGCTGCCTTTGTTTCCTCCCAGCCCACACACTAACACCGCATTCCTCCTCCTCTTGTTGCCAGATATTCGGGGAGGCTCTCGGTTTTTAATCTCCAGGGGAACCTTGGGGGATTGGGGCCTGGGCTGTAAATCCCAGCCCTGCCCGCGGAGAGCAGTGGGAGCTCCCGGCTGCCTCCGAGCCGCCCTGTTGGGCTCTGTATTGACTGGGACTTCAGGCAGACGAGTGGGAGTCAGAGGAGCTGGAGGGCTGGTCTGGTCCTTGCCAGGGTAGAGAAGGCACTGAGCCAAAACTTGCTGAATTCAAAGGTTTTTGGTGCTGACTGGAGACCTGTGTTTAATGGCGCTGCTCATCCCGGGGTTGGGGAATGGAAGGGGATCAATAGGCTGCAGGCAGCCACGGGGCATGTTGGCAGAGAGCTGCCTCTTGGGCCTCTCCTTGTCTGCTCACCGTCCCCTGGAGCCAGCTGGGTTTATGCAGGGCAGAAAGGAAGAGCATTTGGTTGCCCTCCCGCTCCCCCCTCGCTTCCTGCCCCCAGGCGAGCCTTTCTCCCATGAGGGACCTGGAGCAGGGGCTGGCACTCGCTCTCCAAGTGGCAAGTGGAAGAGTTAAGCTGGGGAGTGTCTCCCCCGCCACAGCCGGTTTAGCCACCCCAGCAGCTTGCATGACTGCTCCGGGCAGGGATCGGGCTTCCCTGCTCCACTAACCTCAGATCGTCCCTTGCTGCTGCTCTGTGCCTTCTGCCCGCCGGTCACTGCTGTGTCACCTTGTCCTTCGGTCTGGGACCATGGGAGGCAGTGGGTGGAGGCTGGAGGCTTAGCAGCTTCTCAGAGGGGACTCAGGGGAACTTGGTTTCTGGAAGGCTGGTCCTCTGGCTGGGGTGGTTTCTGGGTGATGGAGGAGGAAATGAGTACAGCTGTTTTCACTCTCTTCTCCCATCAGGCCAGTTCATCCCAAGCTGGGAGACTGCTCCAGGTGGGGAGGTGCTGGGAGCTACATGCATCCTCCCTGCGACTGTGGTATGAAGCAGAGCCTCAGCATGGAGGATGCTCGGTCCTTGGCACAGCGCAAGGCTGAGCTGGACACAAGGGCTTTCTGTACCCCACTGCCACCACATCCCTGCAGCCAGCACCCTTGGGGTGTGGGTCCCTGCTCTGATATCTGTTAGCAGCTCTGCAGAGCTGCACCTATTGACTGGAGGAGGGCTGTGTTTGCCATGGGGAGCAGGGCGAGGAGCCTTCCTCCCTGTTCCCGGGTGAAAGATGGTTTCATCTCAAAGGCCATTTCTGCGCATGGGACGCTGTGGGGATGGGACAACAAGCTGAGGTGGCTCTGGTGCTTGCAGAACCTGGGTCTGCGAGCCGGGCTGTGGCTTTGTGCAGCCTGGAGGGTGGATTTGGGCTGTGGCTTTGATTGACACTGCTGGAATCGCAGGTGGCCTTGGCATTCTTTACCAAGAATGCTCCCGAGGGGGTAGTTCAGGTGCCTTTTCTTTCTGCTTTGCTTATAGCTGTCTAGCCGAGGGCCAGCATCTCTGGGTGGTGATCTTTGAGGTTGTATATCCCAAACTTGAGATGGAAGATGCACCTTGAAGCAGCAAGATGCTGCTGGTTGTGATCACCAGTGTCTCCTGCCTCTTTTCCTCTGGGGTCACTGGCCTGCACTGGTGTGCTTTGCACCTCTCTGTCCCTCGGTGAGAGCAGGCAGCAGGTGGAACACCCAGCTTTTATGGTGGGCACGAGCTGAGACTGTTTCTATATGTCTAAGAGGCTCCATGAAGTTGCCTGTTGCATCCAGCGTGATCTCTGTGTGCTATGGGAAGCAGTGATCGTTGTCCCCAAATGGGACTCGCTGCTGTGCTGCGGGTGGCTGTTGGGAGAGGGGCACACCTGAGCTTTTGGCTGCAACAGGAGAAGATGAGGGACCTGCAGCTTGGAGGCAGCTGCCCTCCTTGTTTCGGAGCTCTGCGCTTCGGAGCAGGGCTTGGTTGGTTATGCTGAGCAGACTGTGACACTGCTCTCTGATCGCTCCATCAGCCTTGCTGTCCCCAGCCACAGGGTTATATCAGACCAGGAAAACAGTTGTGAGCGGTCGCGCTCACGGTTCATCTCCCGAGGGCAGGAACAAACACCAGAGATAGGCAGTTTGGCCCTGGCAGGAGCAGCGTTGGCAGGGTTCCTGCTTCCTCACCTGAATGGGGCACGTGGCACTGCCTGTGCTGCTCCTCCAGAGACCGGCGAGGGGCTTGGGGGGGTGACAGGGACAGGCAGAGGCTGTGGCGGGTGGAAAGGAGCAGTGGTCAGTGCAGGTTTCATGGGACGCAGAGGTGAATGACAGGGCTCTTCTCTTTCCCAGGTGTACAAGGGCTTGGACATCATCACAAACAAGGTTTCTCCCCAGGAGCAACGGCTGTGCAGACACCACATGATCAGCTTTGTGGATCCCCTTGTCTCTAACTACACAGTGGTGGATTTCAGAGACAAAGCTGTGGCTCTGATATCCTTTCACGCTGCAGCCTGCCTGGCTCAGCAGATATGGACTCCCACCCCTTCGCAGCCAGCCCTGCAAGAGAGAGCAGTGTTTGCATCAGCCTTGGGCTCTCCACGTTGCAACGAGCTCAGGTTTTCAGAGGATACTGCTGGAAGGGGGGCGCTTGGAGCTTCTTTTTCCCAGCTAATGCTCAGGGCAGCTGCTGCTCAAGGCTGGTTGGGAAAGATCTCTGCTGTGCTGCAACACTGCAGAGCCGGGTATTGCCCTCTGGCATTCCCTGGGTTTTGGTGGTAGCAGAGAATAGTGAGAGATGAGGGACACATGTAACCCTGTCCTGCAGCCTCAGTGGCTCCTTGGGGCTGGGAGAGTGAGGTCTGGGCCCTCGGCTGCAGCTCCCCACAGCCCTCCCCCCTGCTACACATCTCTGCTTACACTCCCTGACTGTGGCACATCGAAGATATCTTTGCCCGAGACAAGATCCCAATTGTTGTGGGAGGAACCAACTACTACATCGAGTCCCTGCTCTGGAAGGTCCTCGTCAACACCAAGGTACCATTGTGGG
Organism: Jacana jacana; assembly: GCA_013400555.1. Lineage (NCBI taxonomy): Eukaryota > Metazoa > Chordata > Aves > Charadriiformes > Jacanidae > Jacana > Jacana jacana. The sequence goes on along the minus strand of VZTM01023000.1, from coordinate 21,128 downwards.
GCTGTGTTTGCCTCTGGGAAAGGGTGATCCCCATGTTCAGGGCAGGCTTCCTGCGACCAGGCGTGATCCTCCCCATGCTAGAGTAGGGCAAGGAGAACCAAAAGCCCCTTATTCACCCTCCTCATGATGGGGGATCATCTTGCTTGTGCTGGCCTTGCTCATGGATAAGTCATTTGAGTCAGGGCTACCTCGTGTCCCACAGGAGAAGGCTAACGTGGCCCCTGGGCTGGTCACCGACAGGAAAGTAGAGCTGGAGCAACTGGATGGTATGGAGCTCCATCGCCGCCTGAGCCAGGTGGACCCGGAGATGGCGGCCAAGCTACACCCCCATGACAAGCGCAAAGTGGCCAGGTGAGCTTGGCCTTCCAGGGCCAGGGGATGCCCAGCACCCCTTCCTCAGGGAATCGTGTGTCTGGGAACACGGCAAGATGGGCTTTCCCATCCCAGGTGGGTTCTAGCCTCTTAGCAAGGTTCTTGGGGACCTTGGCGCGCTGGTGTTGGGGATCTCTCTGGGATCTGAGACCTTTGGCCACGCAGCCCCTACTTTGAACTGGTTTTGGGGGCCAGGACAGTGCATGGCTCCTGGCTTATGTGCACCAGAGCTGCTCCCACTGCCGTGCCCCAGCAGCAGGGTTTATCTGGAGCTATTTAAAGAACAAGCTGCTGTGCTGGCTGAGTAACATACCTGAGCGCTGTGGGAACTGCACGGCAGCAAGACCAGGCTTGCTGCTTTGGCGAGCCCATCCCAGCCGAGCCCTGGCCCCGGGGGGGGGAACAGAATGCCGCCCACCCCATTCGCACGGTGCAGGGGGATGGAGGGTTGGGCACCCTGCACAGCTTCCTCCACCTCCCTGGCTGGGCTGGGCTGAGCTGGCAGCAATTCTTCGCAGCATCGGCAATGCCGGCCCCTTGCCTGCAGCCCTGCCTGGCTGGAAAGGGCAGGGCTGGAGCCAGAACCCAGTCCCCTGCAGGGCTTGTCCTGGTGCCAGGCAGGAGTGGGTGGCTGTGCTCTGGGCTCCTTGGGTGCCATCACTGTGCTCTGCAACTGCATCGCACCCCCAGGACCTGGGTGTGCTTGGGATGCCGGGCACGGGATGGGGTAGAAACCTGCCTTCCCCCCACATGAGAGGGTTGGATCCCAGCAAGTGTCTGCAGTTCCCTTTGCTGGAGCCCCCAGGGCTGCTGGGGAAATGGAAAAGATCATCCTCACCTAGCCTCTGAGCTCTGTCTGTCTCTGCTTGCAGGAGCCTCCAAGTGTTTGAAGAGACAGGGATCCCCCATAGTGAAATCTTGCACCAGCAGCAGGAGGAAGAAGGTGGGGGACCCTTAGGGGGCCCCCTGAAATACCCCTGTTCCTGCATCTTGTGGCTCCATGCGGACCAGGCTGGTGAGAGTGGGCTTTACACAGCTCCTGGTGATGTGGGGTTGCAGCTGACTCCCTGCCCCTGCCCCAGCCTCCTCCCTGATGAAGGCAGCAATACCTTTGGTGTGAGGGGGCGTGACAGAGGGCTCACTCCCCTCTCCTGCTGGGCTCTGCTTTCCTCAAGTGGGTCGGGAGGCTGGCAGTGCCAAACTGGGTCTAGCACCTTCTCCAGTTGTGGGCCTCCTGAGGGCATGGCTCTGAGCAGCTGAGTGTGTCCTTCTCTTCTCCCAGCTCTGGACCAGCGGCTGGAGAAGCGGGTGGATGACATGCTGGCTGCAGGACTCCTGGAGGAGCTGCGAGACTTCCACCGACGCTACAACCAAGAGAAGGTGGCCGAGAACCGGTGGGTGAGAAGCCAGCTTCCTTTCTGCTCCCAGTCCCACCTCCAGACCCCTAGCAGGGCCCAGACCAGCTCTCTGTGCAGCAGCTCTGATGTATCGCTGCTCCCAGCCCTCTCTGGGCAGCGCCTGCTCCTGAGACAGGGCCAGCAGACAGGACGAGTTCCTGCTTCTGCTGGGCCACCATCAGTGAAAAGGTCTGAACCAGCCTCATCCTCCAGCACTTCCTGGCCTTCCCTGCCAGAACCCTTAGACCAGGGTTGGTCAAACAGCAGAATCCCTGCGGGTCTTAGTGTTGAATTAACTTTTCCTGCACCATACCTGCCAAGAAGTGACATTTCCCCTCAGTAAAACTCCTTGGTGCTGCCTGTGTGTTTGCACAGCACAGCTGACATGGGGTGACACTGAAGGCACTGGTCCTGTGTGCCTGGTTTGGCTTGTCTCCTGAGGCCATGGGCTTGTGTCACCTGGGGAGGTCCCTGCAGGGTGAGACAGAGATCTGAGCTATTATGGGGAGGGTTGAGGTCTCCCACTATTTAGAAGACAACTGCTTTGACCCCGTCTCTTGTCTTGTTCTCTAGGCAGGATTACCAGCACGGCATCTTCCAGTCCATTGGATTCAAGGAGTTCCATGAATACCTTGTCAGTGAGGGGAGCTGCTCACCCGAGACCAGTGCTCTGCTGCTGCAAAAAGGTGAGAGGAGCACCACGTCCTGTGTCCCTCAGCCCCATGCAGCTCCAGGTGACACTGTGTAATGGTCTTTTTCAGATGCACACACACCCACAGCAACTCCTCCTTCCCTTCCCCAGACCTCCCTGTGAGATGTACTGGGCATAGTGTAACTTGGGATCTGGAGCTGGTTCACCAGTGACCTGGGTGGTGGGATCCCAGTTGGGGTGTGAACGCTGTGGAGAACAGGGCTAGAACGAAGGAATGAAGCAGAACTCAGCATCTCGTTTGGCAGCAGGATGGTGGGAAGGGCTCTGGGGCTGGCAGGAAGGGATCTGGGGACCAAGCAGATGACAGCACGAGTCAGTAGTGATGCAGTCTTCGATGGTACGTGTCCTTCTGCTGCATCTGGACAGATACACTGGTGTTAGAGGAGGGAGCTGCTCTGATCCTGGAGGTCCAGATGGAGTTGGTCTATGTGGAGGGTTCAGTGCAAAGGGGAAATGGAGATTGGGGAAACCACAGAAATTAGAAAAGGCTCCAAAACAAGTTTGGTGCAGAAGGGTCTTGTTTTGTCTACTCAGGAGATGATTATGGAGGGATGTGATAAGTCTGATGATAAATATTGGAAGGTTGGAGTGGTAAGCCATCCTCTGGGGCCTCTTGGGGCAGGACAATGACTCCTAGGCTCCATTTGTGCAGAGAAGTATTCAATTAGGTGTTAGGAGAGTAGTGCAGCCCCTGAACACATTGTCCTACCTCCTAGAAGCTTCAGAGTGGCCCTTTACACCCATTCAGGGATATTTGGGGCACCTTGTCCAGCCCTTTGTGCTGGCACTGCCCCTACTCTGTCTGGCAGGGCTCTCCCTCTTCCCCATGATGAGTGCTTCTCCCTGCAAGCTCAGAGCCCTCCAGACGGACGGCAGAAGTGCTTCTCTTAAGTGAGCATGGGAGCATCCAGCACAAACTTCTCCCTTGTGTGATTTCCCCGCAGTGGAGCCAGCCAGCAGCCTCTCCTCGCTCCCCTCCCAGCTCAGCACTCGCACTGACCTTTGTTTTTATTTTTTGTCCCCTCTTTTTCAAAGGGATCCAGGCCCTGAAGCAGGTGACCAAGAGATATGCCCGGAGGCAGAACAAGTGGGTCCGAAACCGCTTCCTGAGGCGTAAGTCCTCCGTTCCTGCCCTGCCTCCTCATCCCTGTTCTCTTCTCATCCCTCCTCGCACGTCCCCTGCTCCTAGCTCAAGGGGGAGGGTGGGTGAGAAGCCAGCTCTTCTCTGGGGCACCTCTGCTTTGGGGCAGCATGTGTTGGGGGCGCTGTGAGTCCAGCAGAGATCAGACCATCCTGCCTCCATTCTTCTGGCCGGCTCGGGCTCTGCAAGTGCCTGCTGCAGCCAGATCCCTCCAGGATCCACCCGCCAGGCTCTGCCCTGGTTGCAACCTGAACGTGTGGGAAGCAAAGCAGCCGCTTGGCCATCCTGAGACAGCCCACCCAGCACTGTCCAGTGCCTTCTCAGTGTTTCCCTGTACCTGTCAAGAGAAGATCTCCCCTTCCCAACACAAGTGCCATCAGGGCAGATAATCCCCCCCTAGAACAATGCAAGCAAAGGCTCAGCCCCGTGGTGGGCACCATCACGGTGGCTGCAGCACCCTTCCAGCCTATCCTGCTCCTGGGGGGCTCGGGGAGGGGGTCCCCAGTACATTCCCTCTCCCTGTGCACCCACACGTGCTCCCTGCGCAGGGTGCAAAGCCCCAGTTGAGAGCTGCACTCCAGATTGGGAGCAGGAGCCCATCGGCTGCCCTTAGGCTGGGCTGTGCTCGCCACGGTGGCAAGGAGCCAGCAGGACTTCCCAGCCCCAGCCTTGGAGTGGGGCCAGCGGCAGCAGCTGGGAGCCGGGCACTTGTTGAAAGGTGCTTGGTAGGGGCAAAACAACAATAAAAAAGAGAAAAAAAAAAAACCAGAAAGAAAGCAGGGAGAAACTCGAGTCAAAAGATGGGCTTTGAAGGGGGTGTAAGAGCTTTCCTGGAGCATGTGCTGGGTGGCTGTGGCTCACCTTTCTGGTGGCAGGTGTGCTTCAGATCAGCCCCGTCGGGAGGTTGTTTGTGGTTACGGCCATGAAAAGCAGCACCTGCTGGAGACTGGCACGCGGGGGACTTTGATGGCTTTGTCCGAGCGGGGCCCCGTGCCCAGTCCCTGTGGGCAGGTGAGCCAGGCAGGGCAGCCAGGCCGCCCGAGGGAGCGGGCACTCTCTGATTGCAGCTGCATCACCCCAGATGAGGTGCAGCGATGCCCCCTTGCCCTCCTGCTGGGCTGGGGGAGGCCGAAGGGGTGGCTTTGAATCTTTGCCTTGTCAGGTTGAGGTGTTATTAAAGCATCTCGTGCCGTGGCTGCTACTGAGAGACGGGAGCGTTGGCTCCTGCAGCCACACAAGCAATTGCAGCTCTGGGTGGGGTCCTGCACCCGCAGATTCCTCATCCAGGCTCCGTGCCTGCATCTCCTTGTAAGCTTTGTGTGATGGCTTTGTGCCTGGATCCAGCTTTTGATCTTCCATGGCCCCCTGTGGACCGTGGCCTTGATGAAGCGGTTGCTGTTATGATGGGCTGTCTGCCTGCTCAGCTTTCATAACGCCATCCCAAAGCCAGACAACCATGAAGGTGCTTGCTTGAGGTCTTGGGTGCTGTTTGTGAGGGTGCTGCCCCCCAAACTGTTAATTTTGGCTCTGGAAAGGCTGGTGCCGCTTGGTTCTGCATGATATAGGACAATGAGATGGGAAAGAGCAGATCCCCCCTGGCCACAGTGTGGCCTTCTTGGTGCTAGGACATGATGCTGGGGAAGTTATGGTGGTGATGTGCCTTTTTGGGTCTCTCTAGGTCCTGGGCCCAATGTGCCCCCCGTGTATGGCTTGGAGGTGTCTGATCTCTTGCGGTGGGAGGAGGATGTGCTGAAACCTGCTCTGGAGATTGTGGAGAGCTTCATCCAGGTACTGAGTAATGAGTTAACACCTGAGCCATGGCTGAGAAGCCAACTTCTTGGTAGTCTCCAGGCCCCATATGGCACTTTGTCTCTCCTGTGAGCAGGGCTGTCTGCTTCCATGTCCAGCCTTGGGCTTTCCTCGCAGTGGCAGAGGGTTGTTGTCTAAGCTAGTGCCCCGTTCTCTGCTTGTCTTGTGTGGTAACACTTGAGTGTCTGTCCTGCCAACCTTAGTGTCTGTCTATGGCAAGTTCACATGCCAGACTCTGCCAAAATGAACAGAGCCAAGCAGATTTTCATAGTGGGACCCAGTTTGAGGCCTTATTTAATCTACAGGGATGTGAGCCCCCAGTAGAGCCTGTGAAGATGGAGTACGATGTGAACGAGAACAAGCGGAGTCATCGCGTGTGTGAGCTCTGCGACAGAGTCATCATCGGGGACAGGGAGTGGGCAGGTAGGATGTGGCAACAGGGGGAGGAGAGGACCTGGGAGGGGACACAGTGACAGGGAGGGATGGAGCCAGGCAGTTCTCCGGAGCAAAGCAGCTTCCTTGGCTGTCGCAGCTCAGCCGGGTGACCCTCGGCACATGATCTTGGCCTTTCAAGGATTGTTTACAGCCCGTGGATGAAAGCCCGGCATTTGCAAGCCCGGAGGGGGTGCAGGGGCTGTGCCACAGCAGCCATCTGTCGGGCTTCCCCCCCTTCCCCACACCCAGTAAACACTGCTGCGCTGCGCCCTCACGCCACTCGCAGGCATCCGTACGTCGCATCAGACCTCAGCGCTGGCCGTGCTCAGTCAGGGCTGCTGGGCCTTTTTCAGCACTTCAGATACTTTGTCAAAAGAGCACAGAACAAATCTGCTTCTCCTAAAATTTTGTTGTGCAAAATGAAAGTTTCTTCATGTTTTTAATAGCTCCTTGGTTAAAGTCCTTGGTTTTGCTCCAGTGTCTCCTATTCGTGTGGCTTTTGGCAGAAAAAAACCCCAACAAACCCAAAAACCCGAGTATTGCTGGCTGTAATGGTAATAGAAAGGGATTTTCTATTTTCAATAGACTTACTTTAAAAGAGCTCAGTTGGAATCAGATTAACTCAGTGAATTTATCTGTGCTGCAAGGCTCATGCTGAGAACCAGAAACAAAAAGTGGTGGAGAAACTGGCTGCAGAAATGAAACTGGTAAATCTCCATGTGTTGCCCGAACACAGTGTAAGCAGACACAGTGCAGAGAGAAATTTCCCAGGACGTTGGATTCGAACCAGTCACTTATTCCTCCTGCTCCAGGGACCTGCTGAAGGCAAGGATGGAAGTTGGCTCAGAATAGGAAGCTCGTTGCAGTGAGATCCTGCCCCTCTTCCCTGCCCTGGGGAGGCCCCACCTGGAGCACTGGGTCCAGTTCTGGGCTCCCCAGTTCAAGAAGGACAGGGAACTGCTGGAGAGAGCCCAGCAGAGGACCACAAAGATGATGAGGGGCCTGGAGCATCTCTGTGCTGAGGAAAGGCTGAGGGACTTGCGTCTCTTTAGTCTGGAGAAGAAAAGACTGAGGGGGATCTGATCAACACCCAGAAATACTTCAAGGGGGGGTGTCAGGAGTTGGGGGCCAGGCTTTTCTCAGTGGTGCCCAGTGACAGGGCAAGAGGGAACAGGCACAAACTTGGCCATAAGAAGTTCCATCTCAACATGAGGAGGAACTTCTTCCCTGTGAGGGTGTCAGAGCCCTGGCAGAGGCAGCCCAGAGAGATGGTGGAGTCTCCATCCCTGGAGACATTCAAACCTGCCTTGACATGATCCTATGTGACCTACTCTGGGTGGCCCTGCTTTGGCAGGGGCGTTGGCTGAGGTGATCTCCAGAGGTTGCTTCCAACCCCATGTCATTTTGTGATTCTGTGACTCTGGAAGTTATTGGGGTCTGCGCCCTCCTCCCAGTTCCAGCAAGTTTTATGACCAAGTGGGAACTCAAGGTGCCTCCAAATGCTACAGCTGCACCTGCACATCCTCTAGGGGTGTCATCCCAGATTCTGATGGATGATGACAATACCTTTCTCCACCAAGACCAGCTGTTGGTCTCTGCATCCAGCAGAATTTGGCTCAAATCCCCAGCTGGTGGGAGAAAAATAGTCCAAAACCTGGGTGTTACTCATAGCTGCGAAATGTAAAAGCTCAAAGGGAAGTGAAAACCGCAGAGGGAGCCGAGTTGAGCCGCAATCTGGTCTGTTTTCTCAAGTCAAGTTACAAATAGTTCTGGGAACTGCCTGCTGGGACCCCACCAGCTCTGAAAGAGTTTTAATTTTATCTAATTTTATGATTTGTATGGACTGATAAGAGCAAAGAGCACACCTCCCCAGAGCGAGCAGCAGAAACCGGTGCTTCTTCCAGCCACTCTACACCTGGCTGTTGCTTGTGACAAATTGTGAGAGGTGAGCCTTTATTTCAAGCTGAGGGTGACCCTACAGCGTTGTGATGAAGCAGCAGCTTTGCATGTAATTTCATCCTTTGGCAGAAAAAGGATAACTGGAAAACACCTGAGGGCCTCGATTCAGTGAGCACGTACCCTCATTTGATTAAGGCCCTGCTTGAAAAGTTTGCTGCTGTAATTGCTGCTCTGATCTCTTGGAAGGAGCAAGACCGCCCTGCTAAGATGGTACCTTGCTCTGGTTACACAAAGCACCTTCTGCTGAGATAATAGCCCTGATACGGGAGGTTTGGCTGTCCTTAACTGTGTGATTCCAAACAGAAAGGCAGCTCCTGCGGCCCCGCTGTGTCAGTGCGAGTTGAATCCTCGGGATCCCGCCTCTGCTCCCCTCCGACTCCTGCTGAAGTGCTCTGGTAGCTGGGGGCCGTGCCCTGGGGTTCTGTGAAAGCGTGATTACGCTCCGGGCTCCGTCCCTGCCCGCGCTGTAGATGTTGAGGATATCCCCGGAGCAGGCGTCTGGGCGTGCAGACGGTGCTTGGCGGCGCTCCACGGGGTGATGGAGGGTTGCACAACCTCACCCGCATCCTGCCATGGGCCGCCTCGTTGCTAACGACCCTCTCCCGGCACTGGGCCTTGCCGGGGAGCAGAACTTGCTGGGACAGTCGAGTCCCGACGACCTGGACTCTTCTGCATATACAGAGCCAGGGTTTTTTTTCCCCCTCTCCCAGTCCTTCCTGCGATCAGGAGAAGGCTTGGAAGGGTCATCCCCCTTCTGAGGCCTAATGTTTTTGTGTAGAAACGCCCTGAAAGACGGCCAGGGCAGGGCTTGAGAGTTCACTTTTCCAGGGAATGAGTTGTGTGGGAGGATGGGAAGGGAGGGTGCTCTGCACTGCATGGGGGCACCAGCTTGGGTGTTCCCTTCTCCGAATTCCCCAGATTTCGATGCTCTGTTTGCCTCTTCCTCCAGCTCACACACGATCCAAGTCCCACCTGCACCACCTGAAGAAGAGAAGGAAGCTGGTGGCCGCTGGCTGCGCTGCAGAGGCCGAGGGGGACAGCGGGGGCACGGAGACCTCGGGGGAGGACAGCAGCGTGTCCGTGCCTTTGCCGTAGGCTGGAACCAGCTGCGCTCCCCCCGGCACAGCGAGGAGGCTGAGTCCTGGAGGGCCTGGGACCGAACGAGCTGAGTCATTGTTCTGTTCGGGATGAGGCAGGTGTGTAAGCGACGGGCAAAGGCCGTGGGATCCTCCGCGTCAGATCCTCTTCATGTGGCCTCATCGCGGCCTGTTCCCAGGCTTCCCCAGCCCTGCCTGGAAAGGGCTGGGCCCCCGGGGCAAGGCTGCTGCCAGCATCCTCCCATGCCAGGCATTTACTCCTGCCAGAGACACAGCATTATCCTTGGGATGAAGGAGCTGATCCTGCTGGCGTGCGAACGTGTCCTGCTCAGAGACAGAAACACCCTGTGCTCCCCCAGCTTGGCCAGGAGTGAAATCTGGAGCTGAGTGAGCTCTTACTGCCTTTATTGTGGAGAGGAGATATAGATATATATATAGATATATATATATAATTTTTCCTTTTATATGGAAATAAAGTTGCAGGGTTATTGTGGGTTCCCCTCCCTATTAGCAGGCCCAGTTCTCGTGCTCTCTGCTTTCACCCGGCCCAGGTTTCCTCCTCTGGGCGCAGAGCAGGGCGTCCAGGCCTGGCTCCTTCTTCCAGTCACCGTTTCTGCAGGTTCTGAGGGAGCTGAGCTGATGTTCTCAGGGCGGTGGAGGCTGATCCCAGGGCACAGAGCAGGTGCAGAAGGAGCTGGCACCTGTTAAACAGGAACTTGGAAGTGATCTCATCCAGCAGATGAGTCTGTCCTGCTTAAAGCTGAATTCCTGGGGGTTTACACTGCGGTTTGGCAGCAGGCACTGGCCCCGCATTTGAATCCTGAGTTGCTGAGCGGCAAAACTCCTTGTGCCGTGGCCGCTGAGGCTGTTGGTTCCTGCCACGTTGTTCCCAGAGGACGGGAGCACCGTCTGCACCACCGTGCTTTCCAGATATAGATCCGGGTGGAACCGGGAGGACCTTTCCCAGGGTGTTTGGGACCCTCCTGACAAATACACTCAAGATGGTTCCTCACTGGGAGGGTTTTGGGATGGTAGAGCGTGGGGTTTTTTCCCCTCAGCTGCTTGCGATACACCATGGGGCAAGAGGCATCTCGTGGGGCTCAGTCTGTGAGGGGAAGGGCTGTGTGTGCAGATCTGGAGGCGCCTGCTCTGGTGGGGATGAGATTAAACCCCCAGTTGATGTTCCTCAGCACTGAATGACTTCTGTGCTGCTCCTTGGGGCGGCTGCCTCGGGCCGTTTGATAGGGGGGCAGAGGGGTGGGGTTGGATTTGGGGCTGAAGGGAATGTGCAAAGAAGAGCTGGGAATTCAGGTTGGCTTTTCCTGGGGCAGAGCTGGGCATCAGCTTTGAGATGCTGGGCACCTCGGCCATGGCATTGGCTCTGTCTGCAGCCCCAGCTGAACCTCTTCTCCAGCCCAGGCTTGTCCTCCATCCCTGCTGACTCGGGCACGTGTGGATGTGGGCTCAGCCCAGCGCAGGAGCTCTTGGCTGAGGGGTCCATGCCTGGAACCCTCTTCTCCTGCCCTGGATGGAGGAAGGTGCAGGTGAGGCCGGGCGTAAGGCTCCATTCGCTGCTGATGTGCTGAGCGTGGTCTTCTGGTGGACACGTGGACGTGTTGAGTCCTCTTGCTGGGCCTGGCTGGGATCCTTGGGGCAGCTCTATGAATGGGGGTGGGATTATCAGCTCTGCCTCCTCAGCGCAGTCAGATGACCATACTGTTAGAAATGGATTTAATATCCTTAATCGGTTTAATATGAACTTTGTTATCCCCGCAGATCAATGCTATTCCTCTACCACAAGAGCTGCTGCTCTGCCTGCAGCCGCCCTGGGGCAGGGTCTCCCGGGCCTCCCCCCGGCTCCCTGTGGCTGCTGCAGTGCCACTGTTTTGGGGGTCGCAGCTTCCAGGAGAAGGGGGGTCTCTCGCACTCGCTTGTTGGTGCTGTGGCTGGGCCGGGAAGTGGAAGGAGGAAGCCCTCCCTGATCCTGCCCGCGGTGAGCCACGGGTGAGTGTGCTTTCTGGGAGAGGTGGGCGCTGTCGGTGAAGACGCAGCTTTTTATTGACAAGAAGCCAGGGCTGGCATTTGGGCGATGATTTGCTCTCCAAGGAAGAAGCTGGTGGCTCTTCTGTTGCTCGAAGGACTCGAGGCAGGGGCTGGGGTTGAGCTCCTGGCCGAGGGTGGCCCCGGTTCCTGGCGCCGGCACACATTCAGCTCCTGCTCCTCTTCCTCTGGGCCCTGCAGAAAGGACCAAACCCATGAAATCCCTCTCCGGTTCCAACCAGGACCCACTGAGTAAGTTGTGGTCTCAGGTTCCAGGCGCTGTGGGTGCCAGTGGTTTTGGGGACGGGGGACGGCACTTCCCTCCATCTGCCCTCCCTAATCCCCAGACAAACGCGGCTCTTCCATCTGTGCAGCCGGAGCCGCCGAGCCCATCACACCAGCCACTTAATCTAAATGGCTTTGGCCAAAGATAAGGTCATTAATTACACTGGGATTAGAAAACAAGTGCAGGCCTGGCGTGGCTTGGCTCGCCATCAGTTAAGGTCCTTGGCGCCCTGGCCTGGCAGAGCATTGCAGCCAGAGAGCTTGAGCTGGGAGAGCCCCGTGCCCTCCCTGGTGGGACGTTGTCCCTGCGGCCCAGCCTGTCCTCGGGGTCGTCCCCTCACTCGGGCACTGGGGTTTCAGTACAGCAGTGGTGTGGGCTCCTGAACCCGGCCACCAGCAGGGTGGGTGCCAGGCCAGGCTGGTGCTGGGGGTCCTGGAGGAGCGCAGGGGTCAGGGCAGCCAGTGCAGTCCCAGTTCTCCTGTCCGGCAGCGAGAGGTACACGGGCAGCGTCCCACCGTCTGCATCCCCATCGCTCGCTGCCTCCAGCCTTCAGCCCCTCACCCAGCACCACGTGGAGCTCGGCCCCAACGGGGAAGGTTGGGCTGGCCAAGCCCCATGGCTTTCGCTTGTGGCCACCATCCCCAGAACCCATAGTGGCCCTTGGCTGATGGCAGACCCAACGCCTGACCGTGCTGTTCAAGGACTTATCTTTCCTGCTGTTTCCTCCAACTTTTGGTTCCCTTTTCTTACCAAGTTCTGGCTGTAAAAGGCTCCCATCTGCTCATCCTGCGGGGAGTCTCTCGTGCCCGGGGTGCTGGGGTGGGATGTGCCGCCTGCTCTGCCCCACGGGGTGCTGCATGGGGGGCAGCCAGGGCTGAAGCCACAGACACGAGATGAGTTTGGCCTCAGCCCTCCCCTGGTAAGGAAGAGGCAGCACCATGGGGGTCTGGGGGGTGGACACCTTACTGGTGGCTGGGCTGCGGCTCTGTGCCAGGAGCCAGCACCGTGGCACAGCTGCCACCTTGCCTGGCACTGGTGACCAGCTGGTGCCTGTGCCCCTGCTCACTGGGGGGTTTAAAGGGTCCGGCTGTCCCTTAACTCCTGTTGGAGGTCCTGGGTGGTGACGTTTTCCCTGCTCTTGCCACCCCGGTTCCCACACTGTAGGGTATGATCCTGCCCTGGTGCCTCGGGCGGGCTGGGGACCGTCTGGGGGACAGAATCATCACCTGGGGACAGTGGCTCCTGCAAACACGTGGTGGCCACAGCCACCAAACAGAGCCGTGTCCTGGCCTCACGTGTGGTTCCCAGGTGGGATCCATGCAGCACAGCGCGGGGGATTCAGCAGAGTCCCGGGGTGACGGGATCTTCAGGAGGGAGCCCGTAGGGTCTGGTTGGGGCCTGCAGGGCCGGCTGCCACCGCAGGGCTGGTGGGCAAAGGTAACGGACGGGGGAAACCGAGGCAGGGCTGGGGTGCACACAGTTGCTCTTGAGAAGTGCTGGAGCGTTTTGGATGCCGTGGCCCATCTGGTGCCTCGGGGGTGTTTTGGGGGGGGTGTGTGTGTTGTGCTGCAGGGAAAGCCGTGTCGCAAGAGCCTAAAAATAAAAGGAGCTGTTGGCCCAAGTTGTGCAACGGTGAGCGCGTCCCGCGGGAGTGCGGCCGCTTTGGCGGCAAACTCTGGGTGTGCTCGGCCAGATCCTGGCACTGGGCCCAGGCAGTGCCGGTATCCGAAGGGCTGGGGGCTGCCAGGTCTCCCCCCCTTGTTCCTTGTGAGGCTCATGATCCCCTCCGGGGCTGCTGTGCCCGGGGGGTGCTGCTGGATGAAGGTCTGGGGACACGGGGAGGCTGAACTGGGGTGTGGTGGGTGGGTTTCCCCTTGTTGTCACCCTGAGCGATTCAGTACCGGGGGGGCTGCAGGGACGCTGCCCGTGCCCCCTCCCTCCAGCGTGCCCCGGGGGCAGCGGTTGTGTCCCATTGCACAGATGGGCAAACTGAGGCACAAGGGTGCTTCTGGGGAGCCACCCTGCCAGAGGACTGTGGGGTGCCGGTGTCACACGTGGAGTGCCCGTCCCGTCACCCCCTGGCAGCGCAGGGGTCCAGGTGGGGTTGCAAGGGAGGGGGGAGCAGGCAGTGGGGCGGGAAAGGTGGCGGGAAGGGGACTGGCGGGGCACCAAACCCCAGGGGACTTGGCCCTGGCCCCAGGAGTGCGGCCATGGCAGGGTGAGCCCTGGGCTGTCCCTGCGGGGGGTGACACAGGGGCTGGCGCGGGGTCCTGCGCGGGAGGGTCCCCCTCGGCGCCCCCCACCTCGGCTCAGGGGGCTGAGGCCGAGTGGGTCTCCCTGCGGTGGGGCTGGCACTCGTGGGGCGGGGGCCGGGCGGTACCGCCGGGGCCGTTTTGTCACGGTGTCACAGGGCCATCTGCCGGCAAAGGCACAGCCCGCCTCGGCCTCCAGCAGCCTCCCAGTTCTTCCAGTTTGCAGGTGCAGCGGGTGCCCCCGGGTGCGGCGCGGGATGGGATGCGGCAGAGACGGCCCCGCTCCGGGCACGGACAGGTTAACGGCCGTTTCTTATTTCACACCCAAAAGGGAAAAAAAAAAAAGGAAATGTAGAAAAGAAGAGGTGAGTGGAGATTTAATTGCTCATAATAAAAATCTACCGGGTGAGACCGAGCTGTTTCCACCAGCGTCAGGGAAGATCTGCAGGATTCCTCCTCCTCCTCCTCCTCCTCTGCCGGATGCTCCGGGACAAGGACGGGCAGGGGGTGACACCTGCCCCTTTCCCCCCTCCCCAAAGTGACCCTGTGCTCGCTGCCCCGTGGGCGCATCCCTGCCCGGGTCCATTCTGCCCGGCCCCAGCACCCCCGGCGCAGTGTCCCCATGGTGCCACCCGCACCTCGTGTCCAGAAGCGGGTGCCCATTTTGGGGGGTGGGTGGGGGTGGAAAGGGTTGGGAGCGGGAAGGGGGGGCAGGGGGTGGCCTTGGGCCGTTTTCATGACATTGTTTTTTTCTTCCCGTATTTCTGTGTATTTCATTTGTCCCTTTTTTATCCCTCTGTACAAGATGAGCGCTATGGTCATGGCAGAGGTGACACGGTGAGGGTGCGGGGTCGGAGCCGGCTCCGCACTCACTGCAGCAGGGCCCGGATCTGTTTGGAGGTGGTGTCGTCGTTGAGGTGCCGAGTGGTGTACCTGGATGGAGAGGGGACGGTCACCCCCCGGCACCCCCACCCGCTCTGTCCCCAGCGGAGGGTGCCGTGCCCCACCCCAGCGTCCCCCCCAGCTGACCTCAGAGCGTTCAGGAGCCCCTCGGTGCTGGTTGAGGGTTGGTCTTTCAAGACTTTGATACAGCCTTTCATCTGGTGGGGGGAGAGAGAGAAGCTGGGAGAGCCCGGACGTGCTGTGAGGTGGGGAGGAGGGGGGGGGCTGCTCCCCTTCCTCCCCATCCTCCTCCTCACTGCTCGGGGGGTGTGGGGGAGATGATTTCACCCCTCTGGACCAGCTCAGAGACATCCAGGGAGAGGGAACCCCGGGCATCACCGCTGTGCTGGGACGAGTGGGATGGCTGTGACACCCCACGGCCACTCACGTCGATCTTGGAGGTCTTTGCGAAGGCCCCCACGGGATGGACGTGGTCGTAGAGGATGATGACACCGACCATCACCCTCATGCAGAAGAGCAGGGTCTCGGTGTTGGTGAAGCGGCTCCGGTACTCCCTGCGCCGGGAGAGGGGCCGGCTGAGCCGGGGTGGGTGGCACAGGGACCCTGGCACCAAGATGTCCCCCCACCCCGTCGCAGGGTACTCACGGGGTCTCCAGCATCACCCTGCAGACGCAGGCCATGGTGCTCAGGCAGTCGGTCGTGTCCTCGATGGGGAGGGTCTTGTTCTGAAACCCAGCAGGTCCCGGCTGCCGTTTCCCCTCCTGAGCAGGGTGCCAGGGGCTGCCATGGGGCTTCCCCCCACCCCGAGGGTTCCCCCCCCGACCTCGCTCACCTCCGAGACAAATTTGGTGGTGGCATTGCTGAGCGTTTTGAGCATGGGGGTGGCCTCGGCGTAGAAGAGGGACATCCTGTTGGCCATCTCGTTGTTCACCTCGCTCTCTGCGTCCAGCTGTGGGGAGGGATGATGGGGGCCATTGGGGTGGCCGAGCCACCCCTGATCCTGTGGCCACCCCCGCCGGGCAGGGAGGGTGACAGCACCATCCTCTCACCTGCAGATTGTTAATGCGATTTCGGCTGATGGTCCTTCTGTAGTAGCTGAAGTCATTCTGGATGGCAGGGTTGGTCATCTGCCGAGGGAGCCCCACATTAGGGGACAGAATGGGGGCCACTGCTGGCTTGATGTGCCCAGGGCGAGCCTCGGGGGTCCCAGGTGTGTGGACCCCACTGCCTCCCCCTCCCAGCCCTCGTTCCAGGTGGGGGGCACGGGGAGGTAACCTTGAGCTCATCGAAGCTGAGGGTGAAGTGGAGGATCTCAGCGAACTGCTTGGCCAAGGCTTGCTCCCGCTCCAGGTGCTGGGTCGGGGCATATGGGGGGCTGGTGAGGGCCTCCAGTAGGCTCCGCAGGGCGTTCTCTGGGGACAAAGCTCCACTGGTCCCTGTCCCACTCCTGTGCATTGTCACCCTGACCCCAGCTGGGGAAAGTGAGGCACGGGGCAGCACAGCACCCGCACCATGGCTAGGAGTCCCCCCAGCATGCCCCTATTCCTGTACCCAGGAAGGGATGAGGGATGCAGGATGCAACAGGGGGACGCGAGGAAGGAGAGCAGGGGCTCAGGATGCTCACCCAACCGCAGGGAGAACTCGTAGAAGCGCTTCAGCTTGGCGACGAGGGGGCAGACGGCGCTCCATGCCCTCTCCTGCAACCGCAGGTCCCCGGGGTTTTGGATGGCCTGTTGGGGAAGGGGGGGAGGGAGAGCACCAGGGATTGTCCCAAGCCATGGTGGGTGGGTGGGCAGCAGGCGCCGGGGCTGCACCCACCTCTCGGATCTCCTGCCCGGCGCCCGTGTAGGACTGTAGCTCGGCCAGGATGGCCTGCGCCTCCTCCAGCACGGCGTTCACCTGGTTCCACACCGCCGTCTCGGCCTCTGTCGGCTGCGCATCTGCAGGGCAGCGCCCCGGGGAGAGAAACCCGGAGGGCTCTGAGCGGGGTCCTGGGCGGCGAGAGCTGGAGTTGGGGTGCCAGCACCCCGTCCCGCAGCTCTCCCGCCAGCCCGCAGCCCTTCCTGGCAGGTATCTCCCCCCGGGTCCGTCTCCTTGCCCGAGCTCGAGCCAAGCCGCGGAGGCGGGGGGCAGGTGGGGGTGAGTCCTGGCTGCCCTGCAACCGTGGTCCTGCTCACGGGGGTCCCCGAGCAGCCCCCAGCCCCGGGCTGTGCCCCAACGGGCTGCAAAGTGGCCCGGGGAAGAGGTGTGCGGAGCGATAGCCCCCCTGGCCATGGGTCTGCCCCCCCTCCCCGGGGAGACCCCCGGACGGCGACAGTGGTGGGAGGGCGTCTGGAATGGGCGCGATGCGATGGGGCGACGGGGAGGAGAGAACTCAAAATGGCGTGGATGTGGAACTCAGGATAAGTACGGAACGAAAAAGGAAAATAAAAATCCCATCTCACTTTCAAAGTCAAGGAAAAAATTAGGGCCTTGGTCAAGTTCGTTATAAGTCAACACTTTAAGAAGGTTCCCCATGTGAAACCTGCAAGAGAAGAAACAAGAGGAACAAAGCATGATGGTGAGGTGGGGCTCGGGGAAGAGGTGCTGGGCTTGGGCAGCGGCCGGCGATGGCCAGAGCCCCCGTCCTCCCCCCCGCTGCTCCCCAGGGGGTCGGGGGGCTCCCAGCCGGCTGGCGGTGACCCCGTGGCTGCTCCTGGCCCCGGGTGGCAGCCTCTTCCCCCCCTCGATGGTGATGAGCGCTGGCGGATGGGGTGATGGAGAGGAAGGAGCGAAGGGCGGAGGGAGCCGCCGGGCTGCGGCAAGGAGGGCGAAGCGGTGAGTGAGTCCCCAGAGTCTTGGCTACGGGCATCCCCCCCAACCCCCTCTAGCTGCAGAGCCAGCCCTGAAATGGGGGTGTCCCAGGGAGCCCCCACGGTCTGATCCCCGAGGCGGGGGGCTGCAGAGGGGGCTGGAGGTGAGCGAAAGCTGTGCTGCCTCAAAGCACCCATGAGGAGCCAGGACGGTCCCTCGCCGTGGGAGCGGGGTGGCTGCGTGACCCCAGCCCCGGCTATTTTGGGAGGTGCTGGGGGCGGTGTGATGAGCTGTGCACGGCCTCTCCCCACCGGGGCCGGGCCAGGGCGAGCGGTTGCTGCTGCCCTATTTTTACCCGCCTCGCTCTTGCTCTGAGCCAGGCCCTGAGGAGGAAGAGGGGGAGAGAGAGGAGGAGCGGGCCACGGCAGCCATCACCTCTTGTACACCCCTGTGTCGAGGCAGGGAGGCCCATGCTCCTCTCCCAGTTAGCCCAGTCCAGTGTTAAGCTGAGGCAGGTCCCCTGTGCTGAATTGGGGTCCCCAGTCCACCCAGTCCACCCCAGTGCCACCCCTCCCAGCAGGACAGGGGGCACAGGTCCTTCCCTCCTCCTTCCTTGGCACCCCTGGCTTCCAGGCTGTCCCTGCCATGGTGGTGGCAGGGGACATGCCACATGGCTACCTGGTGCCATCAACTAACAGCAGTGGGCACGTTCCTGAGGTCCTCATGAGCCAGGTCCTGCTGCTGGGAAGTGTCCTGCATCCCCGCTACTTGGATGGGGACATCTCCCTGCTGTTTCAGGGACAAAGCATCTCTTGGGGTCCCGCTTCCCTGCCCCACTCAGCCCTTTGCGGGGCACATCCAGGGCTGCCCCGAGGCGCCTGGGGACACGGGGCTGCTTGGGGACACCGTGCCTGTCCCCATCTTCCAGAGAGCAGCCATGGCGGCGGCCCCGGCCCCCTCCCCGCGCCCGCCCTGCTCACAGGACTTACTTTCAAAATCCAGGAAAAAATGAGGACAGTTTTCTAAATCTTTGCCCAATACCTTTATCAGGTTGCCCATGGCCAGCAGACCTGAGCAAGAGAAACAGAACAGAGTGGAACAGCACCGGCGCCGCCGGCCGGACACCCCGGCACCCCCGAGCCCCCACCAACGCCGCTGCCGCGGCACCTACCTGCACCCGTCCTGACGGGCTCCGCACCCCAAGTCCCCGCTGTCCCCAGCCCGCACCCTCCCGGCCAGAGCACACGGGTGTCAGGGTCTGCCGAAACGCGCTGGCTCTCCCCAGCAGCTCTGCCGTGCCGCTCACCGCGGCCGGGAGGGAAATGGGGTGTGGGTTCACTCTGCTTCCTGTGGGCACCCCGGCCACGCCGCCTCCCCCGAGGCACCCCGGTTCCTCCCCAGCAGCCAGGCGGGACACAGGGGTCTGCCCCAGGTGATGCCCTGGTAGGGTCATGCCACTTTCCCCAGTTGACAGAGCTGGGCATCCCCCGTGGACAGAAGAGCCCAGTTGGGGTTTCTGCCCCACAGACCCAGTTTGGGGGTCTGATGCCCATGCCAGGAGCATCCCACCCACCCCACGGTCACAGCGCTGGGTCCTTACCTCAGTGCCCGG
This sequence comes from Jacana jacana, assembly GCA_013400555.1. NCBI lineage: Eukaryota > Metazoa > Chordata > Aves > Charadriiformes > Jacanidae > Jacana > Jacana jacana. Next base: position 2,320 of record VZTM01023000.1, on the reverse strand, counting down.
TGTGGTGGTGGCGGCTACGGCAGGAGCAGGGGCTGTGCCACCCGCCTGAATCACTTCATGGGCCGGCGGAGACCTGCGGGCAGGAGGGTGAGAGGGTCAGGTCACCCCATTGGGCACCTCCCCACCCCAGAGACCCCCTGGACCAGGAGGGAAGGCGCGGTGGGACACTGGCTCCCCCCACCCGTGTGCTGCCACCAGCCTTCACCTTATTTGCCTCGACTATAGTTTTTATTGGCATCAGCCGGTGCCACCGGGGGCTCGTCGGGCACCAGCTGAGTGTCCCCCTCCCTCCACATCCCTTGGGATCCTGCCAGCAGCTCGGGGACAGCCCCGGGGCTGAGCCATCTGTCCCCATCTTTCCCTGGAGAGGCCAAGATCCCCCAGGATGCCTTTCCTGGGGCCGCTGGCTGGGCTTGCTCTTTTCTGCGCGTCGCGTGAGGATCCCTTCATGCTGCTGATGAGCCACAGCCCAGATCCCGCAGGTGCCGGGATGCTCCCACAGTTTTCCCCATCCCTCACATTTCCTACAGGGATGGGGGGGTCAGTGCTGGCCCCACAGTGTTAGCAGGCTCCGGGAAGCAGCCACGGGATTCAGCAGGTTGTAATTAAGCGCCTGTGTTTAATTAACGTGGCTGGGGAGGGGAGAGGGAGAGCTGGAGGAGGAGGAAGCGGTGGGGAGGGGTTGGGGCGGCTTCGTCCTGGGGATGGGGCTGATGCCCAAAGCCCAGCACAGCCCCTTGGCATCAACAGTGATGGCTCTGCCTTCCTCCTCCTCCTCCCTCTCTTACTCCTGGGCCTGATAAGCAGTGGCTTTACAATGGGGCTCCCTGGGATGCACCAGACGGATGCCAAAACGCAAGGTGGCTTGGGAGAGCAAGGGTAGCCATGTCCCCCACCGCCCAACCTCTGCCTCAGTTTCCCCACGGGTGGTGGGTGCTTGTACCCCTGGTGGGGGTGCTCAGTGCTGCCCTGCCACGGTCACCCTGGGGTTTGTTCCACAGGGGGCTGGGGCATTTGGGAGGGGTGCTGGACCCTTCATGGTGATGGGGGGGGTGCCCACTGGGGTGCCCCAGGTGCCGGGGCGGTGGGGTGGGGGACTCGCACCCGCTCTGCTGAGGAATTTGCATAAAGCTGTGATGGGCGGGCGGGCGTCCTCCTGCCCGCGGCACCGTTGTCCTTGACGGGCGGTTTGGGGCTGGGATCTGTCACCGCTGAGCTCTGCCTGTGCCCAGGGAGGGGACACAGATGGGAGAATGGGGACAAGCCAGCAATCCAGCACAAGGCCTGAGCCATGGCACCGGGGGGGTTTGGTGCTGGGTGGGAGGATGGGGATAACTGCAGACCCCCCAGCCTGGAGGGGTGGCTCCGCTTGGGGGGTTCAGCCCCTGATTTGCACCATTTCCTTGGCCGTAGTGGCCCTTGACCCTGGGAGCCCCAGCAGGTCCCCCCTGAGGTGGCTCGTGGGGACAGTGAAGAGGGCCCCTCCATCGTGGGCTGCCCATTGCCATGAGGCTCAACTGAGGGAACCGCGCGCCCCAAATCCACTGGGAAAGCCACCCCCCTCCCAGGACCACTCTGGCAGAGGGGGCTGCTGGATGACAGCTCCCTGTGGGGGGTGTGGGGCTGGAAGCAGTGGGGTGTCCTGTCCTCCCCTGCCACACCCGAGGTGGCCCCAGGTTTTGTCTCTCCCCATGCCCCAGCCCTGCTCTGGCATCCTCTCCTCACTCCCCCTGAGCACCCTGCCCCACAGGGACCCCGTGGCAGGTGTCACCTCCATATGCACATCCCAGCCCAAGGAGCAAAACCCCCCTCCTGCTCCAGGCAGGGCCAAATCCTGCACCCAGGAGCGTCGTGCACACCCCCAGCTGGTGCTGCCCAGTCTGGAAATGCTGAAGGAGCAGGAGTGGCCCCAGATCAGGTCACCCCTGTGTCACCTGGGGCCGTTTTGGGGCTGTGCCCCTTTGCTGCCAGCGCAGCATTGCTGTGGGCACCGCAGCCTGGTGCAGCACCGCTCCCCCACCCTGGGGCTGGGTGCCCCTTTCCCTTGGGTTGGCTCTGCACCCCCCGCACCCCCACCCACCCACTGGATGCCTGCTGGATGCCCACAGCCACCACTGAGCCCCCCTGCCGNCACTGAGCCCCCCTGCCGCTGCCCCCCACCCATGGCCACACGGGCACTGCCGCAGCCGATGCAGGGGCAGACACGCGGTGCCCGAAGGATTATTTCCGGGCGGGGGGGGTCGTTCCTGGGACTCAGGGTGCCAGGGCCAGATCCTGCCCCAGAATGAGCCGGGGCACCTCTAGCCCTGCCCAGGGTGGG